>LBNU01037696.1:0-23386 GCA_014162995.1 Artemisia annua
TGGTAAAGGCTGTGGAAAATCCATTTATCATGGTAATTAGTTCACCATGGTTTAGATCTAAGAACTAACTAGTCCATAAGCAAACGGCTTTTGGTTAAAGACTACTCAAATCCGTTGATAGCTGATGATTTGCTAAAAATCATATGGTTATCAATGTACCATGGTTTACTATAACCCTAAACATGTGGCTACTCCAGAGTTAATGGGCTTTGGTAAAGAGACATCAAAATCCATTTAATTTTCAATGATTCACCTCTCACAGGAGTTTACACACCTGGAAGTGATGAGAATAGTATTGAAACTGAATATGATTTGATGTATCTAAGGTTGCTGAGTAGCTGAGAAGAAGAGTTTAAGTTGCTGTAAAGATAAAGTTTGTTGCTGATAAAGATTGCAAGTACTTTATGCTGATGATGACAAAATCAATGAGTATATTTTTCAAAGGAAACAATCTTTCCATGAAGATAAAGTTACACACAGAAAACTTGAATCAAACAAGTGAAATTCAAGTTAGGGGAGGATTGTTGGGTATAAAAGATCAAAGTACTGCTGGATATCAAAAGTGCTGCCTCTTAGAATACTATTGAAGTATTAAAGTCAAAGTACTGCTATTGGATCAAAGTAACTGCTCGTTGATAAGTCAAAGCACTGCTCTGAAGATAAAGACTGATTATATTATTAGAATTAGAATATTAAGTAATCTAGAATATTCTATTAGTTAGGGATTGTATACTTGTCGTTCAAGTTATGTAAACCGACTAGGGTTTTCCTTGTGCCTATAAAAGGATCCCTAGGTTGGCATTAGAATTAATTAGAGTTTTACGAATACGATTTAGAGAAGTTAGAGTTGTAATAGTCTGCATTCTACAAGCAGATTTAAGGTGTTATTATAATCAAAGTTTGGTTAATTCTTCTTAGCTTTGTTAAGTAATTCCGCATACTTAATAGAGTAATTCAGTGTTTCATTGTTAGTAGATTAGGATTTATCCAAGGCTACTAAACCCTTAACAAGCTATATAATAGTTTGATCAGAGTATAACGATCCAACAGAGGAGGTGGCGAGGGGGGGGGGAGATGACTAACCATAACTAGTGGTGACTAATACAAGCTACTTCAATGACTCATGGAAGCTGTGGAGGTCTAGGATGGTGTGTGTTGTTGTGGTGGTGCCGCGGCTCAACAAGGCCACAAGTAGGTGACCCACCTACTTGTAAGAAACTTGAGAGCTAATAGGTAGGATGCTTAGAGGTGCTAGGGTGCTAGGATTAGTTGAGGTGCTTGAGGTGTTTAAGTTTAGGTTAGGGTAAGTTATGTTTAGTTATAACCTAATTTTGCATAGTGAGAGATTAGAGTCTAGCTTAGGGTTTAGTGCCTAGATTAAGATCCTATGAGTGTTTAGTGGCTAGGATTAAGTCATAAGAAGCTTATACTAAGTGGTGGTAGCTTATGGTAGAGATTTGGGAAGGTTTAACCTAGTTTCTGGGAAGTTATAACCTAGTTATGGTTTTGTGCCTAAGGGACTTGTACTAAAGTTCTAAGGGGTTTTACTAGATTCTAAGGGTGCTAAGATATCCTATTGTTCCTAACGTAACTCATACATAAGCCTTGAACACTTTCAAACTAGTTTAGATAAGCAATTAGGGTTTTGTAAACACATAGGCCTAATTAGGGCTTAATCAGGGTTTATTAGGGTTTTGTGATGAGTTTAGTGTGTTAGATTGATAGATTACTTATTGTGGTGTTGTTGTGATCTTATGCTTGACATACCAGAAGATTACAAGGTGTGAATGTAGAGATCTTTGGCTTGTGTGGATACGTGAGCAGGTCTAGAGAGTCATGCAAGTAGTGAATGCACATAAAAAGCAAAAATTTTCCTGTGAAATACCTAATATAGGTATTTGTAGTGGGAATGATAGTGGTGAGATTTTATGGGTTGTTATACATACGATGGATACTTGCTGTCATGATGAGACGAAAAGTGTTACGCTTTTAGGGGGTCATTTAAGCCCTAAGTCATGATAATATGATCAAATATTACCTCAAATCGTTTTTTTTTGTTAATTTAGGTACTTTGGAGAGGAATTCTGGAAAAGGAAGCATTTTGGACTTTTTTGGAGCATAAACGTGAAGAAAACGACAAAGTCAAGAATTCAAGCTGGAAACAGTACCTGACGGTGTCAAGCATCACTAGGTGACGCCGTCACTCATTGATAAAGAGGTGGATAGCTACTTTACACTTGACAGGCCAGAAAGGAATTTGGGAGTTTACACGTGACGGTGTCATGTTATATTTCACCAAGGCGTCACTTGTTATCACAAACAGAGACGGCCCAGAACACATTTGCACCAGACGGCGTCAAGAGTGGATCTAGGCAATCAAGAAACCCTAAACACGGCGAGGTGACGGCGTCACGACCCAAAAGGTGACGCCGTCAGATTGTAAATTGTATATATATTCTTAGATTTTTCATTCATAGAGGAGGACTTTTCGTAGGGAACTTAGGGTACGAACCCTAGTCGACTTTTACTGCATTTATAGGGTTTCAAACCCCCTTTTCTTCCATGTTCAATTAAAGATAAGTTATCCTTTGATAATTCAATATGTCTATGTGTTGTTTGATTATATCGTATGCTTTTCTTTCTTTTAACATGCTAGGCTAGGTTTATTTGTGTTTGCTTAGATCTAATGAAACCTAGCTATTGATCATTGATTGATGGTTTGTTATTAATTGTTGTTGGGTGGATGTTTATCGATGTTAGGCTTAAGAAAAATGGCAATTCTCCTACATGGTAACATGCTTTAACGTCTTAATAAACATGAATCGGATGTGTACTACGATTTAATGGTTGTATTTAATGCATAAGTAACTGTTTATAAGGCCTATGATAGCAAGCTAAATGTAGCCTCTCGTAATTTCCCCGAATAATAATATGCTATAACTATCATTTTCGAAATCATCACGTAAATTAATAACCATTTTAACCGGTAACATTTTTTTTTAAAGTTATGCTATGCTATTTCTAATCACAATGAGTTTTGTGATTACCGTTTACCTAGGAACCCTCACACACAACCCTTGATAGTCTAAGAATCGCTAATTCATTTTTTAACTTATAATGTTTAATATATATAATGTTTAACGTATATATATTTCGTCAATTAACCAAACGCGTCCAAACGAATTCCCGAGTTCACGGAAATTTCCACTAACACTCGATAAATATTTTGGAACTCGACACGACACCCAAAGCTTGTAAAATGGGCCTACACGACCCATTGGGCCTTAGCCCACTCCCTCCGTTAACCAACACAACAAACGGACCCTTTATCTCTTTCCTCTTTCTCTTCTTTCGCTAGCCCAGCCCATGAACACCCACAAGCCCACCAACAATTATGTTTTACTCTTATATTATTTTCATAAAAACCTCCCAACGCGCGTTTACTTTGGCTTATTTACTCCTAAACCACCTTAACGACATCTATATATTTTTGTGTATCCTAATTCACCTCACACCAAGGAATCGTGTGTGACAAACCGTTTCTAATATCGTGTCCGTTTATTCCCTCAAAATCGAGCAAAGCTCGGCTCACAACTCACTTTTGACTAAACTTAAAAATATTATACTTTGAGTTTGAACCCACTCGATTCACTTCTAAACCACACCAAATGAGTTTCATAACATATTTAACATGTTTTAAATATGTCTTTGACCTTCCTAAAACCCTTAACCATGATTATTCTTTGTTTTCTTTCGTCTCGTCAACACACCACACGGACAAAATGCTAATAACTCTCCTATTCATTTCAACCTTAATCATATCAATACATTTGACCATGTGTATGAAACTCATTTGACCTTCCAAAGATCAAACGCAAACCATGGGAAATTTCGTTTTCTTCCTCTTGTTTGAATTATCACAAGGACGAATACCATGCACCAACTTCACTATTTGATCATCCTGACACACTTTTGAAAACGTTTTGATTTAAAAGGAAGTTGACCTTCCTAAACTTGTCATCAAGAATCAAACGAAAAACATGGAAGTATTTGTCTTCCTTCTCTTGCTCATATACCAAGGACGATTCCTATGCAAATGCCATCATCACCCTACTATTCATTCCCTATTCCTCGTCCTTGGTCATCATTTCCTCCCAAAGTCACACGTTTTCCTAATCCTACATAAACCATGCATGCATACGAGTTCATGCACACCTCAAACTATGTAACACCCCAACCCGAAAAGGGCTAAAGTGTAACATTATGGTGTCAAATCAGAACACAAGTGAAACGGAGATACAATACTAATACAAAACTTACAAGGGTTACAAAGGAAACAAAACAAAGTACAAGGTACAAAAGGGTAACAACAATGTTAAGCCCAAAACAAAACTACTTCTAAACATCTCTAAGTCCAGCAAGTATCTAACAGGGTGAAGTCTTCTAAGCCCAAAAGCAAAACCTTCGTCTATAACCTAGCTTCCTACTAAACCTGCCGCATGAGAAAAGAAATGCGGCTGAGCTTACAAAGCTCAGTGAACAGATATGAAGATAACAAGCACATCAAGTGATAAGATACGAGAATACGAGATGAATTTACATATGGTATCACGAGGTATATCAAAAGATTATCAAGGTTAAGTATGAAAAGTCATCAAGGTTAAGTATCAAGGATTAACAAGTTTCAAGGGTCGTCAAATGTAATATCAAGAATTAACAAGTTTCAAGGCTTTCAGTATTTAACCCCCAGGCCAAGCAAGTATCCAAGTAACAAGTAGTCCAAGATTGGAGTGATCATCTCCCAAGCTGTGAGGGGTTGCAATGCACGCAAGCCCACTCACCAAATAGATGTATAATGTAGTCCAAGTCATAATCATAATGGCTGTAGCCCAAGCAAGTATCAAGTCAAGACAAATATAGGATGCATCTATACGCCCCTGTAAACAAGTCATAATCATAGCAGTAGTCGATAATCAAGTAGGGACGGTGTGGTACATCTCTCCAACCACACTAGAGTACATAGCATTGCTGCATCAATGATATGGTTGTGGCTACTCCACAACAAGTAGCACTTGGGTAAAAATACTAAAGGGTCAAGTGGTCAGGTTCAATATCAAGTACAAGTGTCAAGTCAAAATCAAGGTTCAAGTTAAAGGTTTAATTTCAAGTGTCAAGGTCAAAGGGTCAATATCAAGGATCAATATCAAGGGATCAACCAAGGATGTAATATCAAACGGGTCAAAATGGAGAGGTCAAAGCCAAGGTTCCAGCCCACAGGGTTCATTATTCCAAATTCCAAAGTCCCATAGTTCGTGATCAAAAGGGTCATAATGAGAGTTTAAAACTGATGAGACAAAAAGTGTTACGCTTTTAGGGGGTCATTTAAGCCCTAATTCGTATAAATGTGATCAAATATTGCCCTAAATCGTTCCTTTTGTCATTTTAGGTACTTTTGAGAGGAATTATGGAAAACATGCATTTTTGGACGTTTTTGGAGCATAAAAGTGAAGAAAACGACAAAGTCTCAAAAGATGAAGATTTACAACCTGACGGCGTCAGAAGTCACAAGGTGACGCCGTCAGAAAGTTTTGACAAAAGAGTGGAATCCAATTTTCAAATGACGGGCCAGAGAAATTTTTGGAATTAACACCTGACGCCGTCAGGTGTTAGGAAATATAGGCCGTCAGGTTATAAATTAAAGAGTGACGGCCCAGAAGGTTTTATAAGGTGACGGTGTCAGAAGTGGATCTAGGCCATCCGAGAAACCTAATGGCGACGAGCTGACGGCGTCAGCCCTTATAACCTGACGCCGTCAGAGTGTAAAATCTATATATAGTTTTCTAATTTTCATTCATTAGTGTGGAACTTTGTGGAGAACTTTTAGGGTAAACCCTAAAGACGAATTTTCTGTACTTTTTAGGGTTTCCAACCCTTGGAACCCTCATGCTTAATTAAAGATAATTCTTCACTTTAATTCAATCAATATTTCTATGTGTTGGTTGATTATCTCTTTTGCTTGTCTTTTAATTAACATGTGTAGCTAAATTCTTCTTGTGTTTGCTTAGATCTAATGAAACCTAACTATTAATTATTGGTTAATTGGTGTGTGTTGTTGTTTGTTGGGATGATTGTTCCATCAATGTTAGGCTCAAGAAAACTGGCCAACATCCTTTTAGGTTAACGCCTTGAACGTCTTGGGAAACATGTAGCCAAGGCATACTAGGCTATTAAGGTAGTATTTAACGCATGAGCCACTGTTTACAACCCCTATGGTTGTGCCGTGCTATGGCATAGGGCTGAGATAAGAGCCATAGAATTGGAGAGAGATATGTATGGCCATCCATGAGTTATTAGGGAATACACCCTTTCATCCACACATAGTAACACACATATCAATCTAACCGGTAAAAAGATAGTTAGGGATTAATGAAATCTAAGTAAACACAATTTTCTCCGCATATTGTTTTCACAAACCACAATAGTTTAGATATTTATTTTAGTTTTAAGTTTGCAGCAAAAGTAAGTAGTAACTTGGTGTTAGTTTGAATTTAACATTTACCTAATCCGCCAATTCTTCCTCTAAAAACCGAGCACTATACTTTGGGACGTTTCTAAAAAATATAAAAATTACAAAAAGAATATTCGCTTCCACTCTTTAGACCTATTAGAGTAGGTTTTTCTATCCTAACGAACACTATTCCCTCGTGAGAGAACGATCAATCCCCCGTACTTTACCCACTATCCTATACTACATCGGTCAGGTACACTGCCTTGGTGGGTTGTAGCCTCTTGGAGATTCCCTCGAGAGGTAAAAACCTGTTGTAAAGGCTTACAAACCACGCATTCAAGTTTTTGGCCGCCACTGCCCGCGGGAATAGTTATTGTTAGGGTAGAATTTTTTATTTCTTTTTAGGTCTTACTCACTAGATTCTATTTCTAGCGAGATTTTTATTTTCATTTTCTAGGATTTTCTTTAGTCTATCATTTTCTTCCGTCCTGTTGTTCGTAACACTTCTTCATGAGTAATATTGATCGTTCGATCCCCTGTTATCCGTGCTTTTCCACCGTAGGAATTTCAGTTACCCAACCTACCCCCTATTGTTGAAACGAAAACCCACCAAACTCCATCACCTGATCATCACTTTGCACAACCATTCTGATATGGACGGAACTGACCACGACACGACCATGAAAATGGCCTTTTTTACTATTCGTCAGGATTACGATGAAGACCTGGGAATGGGGGAAGTAGTAGATGACCCTGGAAGGGATAATAAGAGCCTAACCCCCTAAGCATTATGTTGACCCTAGGAACAAAATTTGAGAAAGGTAGTTTGTTTAACATGCAATTCCTTGCAAAATTGGATTTAGAAGCTTTGACGCCTACCTTAATTCATCTTTTCCAATGAACATCATTTCACGTGCTGAATACAATAAAATCATGGTAAATGAGTTAGAGTATCATGGAGATAATATTATTGCTAGGGCCAAGAATTTGCATGTGCTTGTGGGGAGCTTTACCTATCAAACGGACTTTATGGTTATGGAAGATCTAAGAGAGTTTATTGATAGTAACCTCACCCAAGTTGTGTTTGGGAAGCCCTTCAAAAGACTGACCAACTTAGATGAAAGACTAATGGAAGGGTTGATTACATTCTTAGATGGGTATGAGGATTTTGTTTATCAAATGCCCCGCGCACACCCTAGGTATAAAAAATTTTCTATTGAGAAATGTAATAGGTTTCCCCCCTATGATATATTGAGTGAGAACGATATTAGAAAAGGACTTAAGTACCCCCATGAGAAGAATAAGAGGTACTTTCGAGGATGCTTAGAGCTTAATGATGATTATAAGAAGGATGAGGCGACAATTAGGTGGCTCACGCTTGGATATGTGAGCATTAGTGACACTAGATGAGAGCCCATGACTTTGAGTCTAGCTACAAGACTCGTAAATAAAGAAAAGCGCTTCTTGGGAGGCAACCCATGTTTTGTGTGTTTCTGTGTGTTTATTTGATTTTATTTGTTTCCGTATGTAAGTTATATTTCTTGTTTTTGATTCATGCTTCAAACTAAATTGTGAAAATGCTTTATTTTGTTTTTAACTTCGTCTTAACTAACATATAAAGGTATTTTGCAAAAGCTAAGTGTAAGGGAAATCCAAATCGGTTTATATAGAACGAATGGACATGAATCATAACAACGAAATTAACCTACATATTAGTACTTGTTTGAGTTAAATGCTTGTATCGAGTCATAATGAATTTTTGCAGGAATTCCAGGAAGTAAGATTTGGACTTTCTAGATTTTTTCCTGGAAGCTTAACATGAGAATTCTGTCAGAACTTTCTGACGACGTCAGGATTAACACCTGACGGCGTCAGGTTATAATTTTCTGCAATTTTGAAAGTTTTATATTTTTCCGGAAACCTAAAACGTTTTGTCAATTCTTTAACTTATAATCTCCAGGAATTATGCAAAATATTCATTCCACAAGCATTATATCTTATTATGTAGATTTTACCGTCGATTTTACGCGAGGTTGGCCTTTATCTTTTTCAGGTTAACATGTTATTTTTGACAAGAAGATGTTTATTATTTCGGAAGGGAAGCTTTGAACGTTCGTCTATCTTGGAAGAAGATCTAACCATGTTACATCACTATCCACAACAAACGATTCAGGGGAGTATTTGATTTCATTCTTTCATCTTATTTACTTTTACGTCTTTTATTTCAACATTGGGGACAATGTTCGGTTTAAGTGTAAGGGGGGTAAATGAAAGCACCATTGAGAATATACTTACGCTTGATGTTTTGCTTTGTTTGATAGTAAATTTGTAATAAAACCAAGAAAAATATTTGTTAGAGCAATTTTAGCGCCAATTTAAAATTTTTTACAACATTTAGAAGTGAAACCTTGATCTTAATGAGCGTCTCATGGATAGGAAATTGTATGAATAGCACAAAACCGTACCACTAAAAAACTTTCCACCCCAAATATGTGAGGTTCGCCCCTAGAATTGGTAGGAAAAGCATCCATCTTTGGTGCTATGATGTGAGTACCAGTAGCATTTAGATTCTAGAACTTGCGTTAGGACCATCTCAAATCCACAAGTGAGACTACATTCGTGTAGTTAAGATTTACTACATGATAAGAGGCATTAGGATTATCCCATTGTTTTACACCCGTATATTTGTTATAATTACATTGACTTCATTGGTCAAGTAATTCTCCCACACCCTTTGCGTTGTATCCATTTTTGGTACACGATACCCCTAGTACACCCCTCCGAGCCTATCCTTTCGTTTCGACCTTTGAGCATCTTACTCAAAGTGAGAATTTGTTTACACCCCACTAAATGTACACCCAAATCGCCTTAGCCTACCTTGTATGCACCCACCTTTGGTGCATTATTGTGAAAACATTTGTTAAACCCTTAGTTAATTATCCGGTCAATTACATGGTTGCTAAGTTAAGTCATATCCTTGTACATATTGTTTTGGGACGATTGGGACTCATGGGTAAAGTACTAGTGTAATGAAGTAATGGGGAAGAACAACATTATTACCCCCATACGTGCTAAATATTTTAAAAGTACTCCAAGTTTTTCGATTATCTTAATTCGAGTCATTAGAATAGTGATTGTAAAGTTATGTAAAGATTCAAGTGTAAGGGGAATGCAAATCCCCTATGATGTATTATTTTGGATGGTAGGGCAAGAGTGTATGAAAAAAAAATCGAAAAATCAAGAAAAATACAAAAAAATATGAAAAAGAAAGAAGAAAAACATACGGACTACCATCCCGTTTCCTTTTATGTTCCTTTTTAGTTTTTGTTATTTCATTTTTAGACTAAGATTGAGTCGAGTCTTGACTTAAGCAACGATGTAGAGTGCATGTATTTGATCATGATAATTAACTCGCCACCACTAAAATACCCTTTATTCCAACCAAACCGTGTTATCATATCCCTACACCTTACGTTACAACCCTTTATAAAGCCCTCTTTGATAGTTTATCTTAGGTGCTTACGCCTAGTGGAGGAGTAATTGATCCTTTCCCAAGCCTATGGTAATCTATTTGCTATGACAGGTAGTGAGTGTTATTTTCCGTTTCCATTTATGAGATATAAACTTTATGACATTTGAGAGATGTGAGAATCCAAACACTATTTGTGAGGTGCTAGTGTATGATTTCCGTGCTTGTTATGATTAGGGTCTAATAACTATTTGTTGTAATTACTTTTATATTCGTGTTAAATGACCCCTAACTCATATTTTGATTGGAATAAAAGCTCATTTGCTTGAGGACAAGCAAATCTCAAGTGTAAGGGTATTTGATGAGACGAAAAGTGTTACGCTTTTAGGGGGTCATTTAAGCCCTAATTCGTATAAATGTGATCAAATATTGCCCTAAATCGTTCCTTTTGTCATTTTAGGTACTTTTGAGAGGAATTCTGGAAAACATGCATATTCGGACGTTTTTGGAGCATAAAAGTGAAGAAAACGACAAAGTCTCAAAAGATGAAGATTTACAACCTGACGGCGTCAGAAGTCACAAGGTGACGCCGTCAGAAAGCCTTGACAAAAGAGTGGAAACCAATTATCAAATGACGGGCCAGAGAAAATTTTGGATTTAACACCTGACGCCGTCAGGTGTTAGGAAAAGTAGGCCGTCAGGAGTAAAGTTAAAGAGTGACGGCCCAGAAGGATTTATAAGGTGACGGCGTCAGAAGTGGATCTAGGCCATCCGAGAAACCTAATGGCGGCGAGCTGACGGCGTCAGCCCTTATAACCTGACGCCGTCAGAGTGTAAAATCTATATATAGTTTTCTAATTTTCATTCATTAGTGTGGAACTTTGTGGAGAACTTTTAGGGCAAACCCTAAAGACGAATTTTCTGTACTTTTTAGGGTTTCCAACCCTTGGAACCCTCATGCTTAATTAAAGATAAGTCTTCACTTTAATTCAATCAATATGTCTATGTGTTGGTTGATTATCTCTTTTGCTTGTCTTTTAATTAACATGTGTAGCTAAATTCTCTAGTGTTTGCTTAGATCTAATGAAACCTAACTATTAATTATTGGTTAATTGGTGTGTGTTGTTGTTTGTTGGGATGATTGTTCCATCAATGTTAGGCTCAAGAAAACTGGCCAACCTCCTTTATGGTAACGTGCTTGAACGTCTTGGGAAACATGTAGCCAAGGCATACTAGGCTATTAAGGTAGTATTTAACGCATGAGCCACTGTTTACAACCCCTATGGTTGTGCCGTGCATGGCATAGGGCGAGATAAGAGCTCATAGAATTGGAGAGATATGTATGCCACTCCATGAGTTATTAGGAATACACCCTTCATCCACACAAGTAACACACATATCAATTAACTGGTAAAAGATAGTTAGGGAGTAATGAAATCTAAGTAAACAAAATTTTCTCCATATTGTTTTCACAACCACAATAGTTTAGATATTTATTTTATTTTAATTTGCAAAAGTAGTAAACTTGGGTTAGTTGATTAACAACTAATTCCGCGCTTCATCTAAAAACCGAGATTTTACTTGCTTTCTAAAAAATATAAAAATACAAAAAGAATCTTCCTTCCACCTTTAGACCTATTAGAGTAGTTTTTCTATCCTAACGAACACTATTCCCTGTGAGAGAATGATCAATCCCCCGTACTTACCACTATCCTATACTACATCGGTCAGGTACACTGCCTGGTGGGGTTGTAAGCCTCTTGAGATCCCTCGAGAGGTAAAACCTGTTGTAAGGTTACAAAACCACAAATCAAAAACAAAAGATCAATTTAGCAGGTTCCCATCACTTGTTTAAAAAGGTTCGTAGTACAATCCCATTTAAAAAGGTTTATAACAAGGGTTCATTTAGAAAAGATCTTCCAAAAGATGGCATTCATAAAAATTGATCTTTAATAACAGTTTGCGTAAAATGTTCTTTAAAAGTGGTCCTTATGAATTTATAAAAATCCCATCGATACGTGATCTTAAATCATATTAAAAGTGCCGTTATAAGATAGTTTCTCCTTTAAATGTTTTCATATCATAATTAAGAAAAGAAAATTTCACCTCCCGTGATATTATCCCAAAAGAACATTCAAAGTCTCACAAGGGTTTCACCTCCCGTTACAATATCCCAAGAGTATCCAAAGTCTCACAAAGGTTTAAAGGTTAAGGTCACAAGAGGTTATCGAGCGGGTCATAAGAGTTTAAACGAATAACAGTAGGATCGCAAATACCGGTGAAACACATCAATCAAAGACAAAGTCAAGAGAGAGGAAGTGTGCACTCTTACTGAAAGAGTACGAAATATTTGTACCTTAACCGAGTCAAACAAACCGAGATCAAACGAAAGGAGAAAGGTCATTCTTGCTTCACCGAACCTAGAAAGGAGTGGATTCGAATTAAGAAGAGTTCAAATCACATAAGTTACCTCTTTTAGTTATCTTTCTATTTTTAGTAACTTTCCTTTTATAGCAGCTTCTCGAATTAGCAAGTTTCGATATTTAGTAAGTTCTCAAAATAGTAATTTAATACTTTAAGGTTATAGTTGACAATTAATAATATTTAAGAGTTAAAATGACAATTAAAATAGTTTAGGGTTAATTATGTAAATTATCAAAATTAATTATTAAGATGTCAAATAAAATTATTTTAAAGTTTATACTATAATTTTATATTGAAAGGATAATTTTAGACCACGTCGTTCATAATTATTTATGTGTATACACGACATCAGTTTATACCGTGACGACCCAAGATTTTACTAAATCATGTAAGACTCGTTTATAACTCGACATCGTTTCACTTCATCTATATGCACACGACCTATCTATATATTCTAATAAAGCAAGGTATAAAAAAGACAATTTTGCCTTATTAAAAAGTGAATGCTGATTTTTTAGAGTGTCTATAATAGTCATTTTGCTATAATAATTTAAAGTTAACCTTTAATTTCGGTGGTCAATTAAATAAATCTGACTTATTTTTTGGTTACAATTGAAAAGGTCAAAGCTTCTAAAGGAAGAAGCAATTATTTCGGATCATATTCATGAAACAATTCAAGAACAAACTTGTGTTTTGAAAAATCAGCTTACACCACAAGCTTCGCCTGTTAACTCATTTACCCAAATCCAATTTCATTCATAAACCGTAACCCAATCTCCCCAGCCATCATCATTCGCGAACGTAACTCGCAATCACCACTATATTATTAAATATTAATCAACAAAAAAATTATTTGAATTGGGTTCCATGTAATGTAACAAACATATGATTTAAGTTTGCACTCAATATATTACGGTTTTTTTTAGCTCAAATGATTAATATGTGCAGGTTTTCGTGTTTGGATTCGATTGACGAAGACTTGGTTAAACAATTCAAAACAGTAAGTATTTTATCTTCATGATGTCGATTTCTTTAATACATGTTTTTCCTTTATTGTTTCTACAGTTTGTTCCAAATTGATTTCTCAACTGTTCGGAAGGTGTGAACAAGATGGAGGTATGTGTTTTTATGAATCATATATCATATGGAGAAACACTTATTTATAAGACTTTTGATTCAGTTATATTTTCATTATTTCTTGAAAATCGTATTTGGACTGTGATTGATCTTAAGATCTTTTTATTGCGGCCATATACAACGTGGTTGAGTTAAAGCCATCGAGAATAAGGTAATTGTCTCGATGGTTTATTTGTTGATTGAAATGCTTATATGTTTGATTTGTTGTGGAGCTGTTTATTGGATTTGTAACACATTCATCAATTGGATTCTATGTGTACCAAGTATTTCAGGTGGTTGTTTTGGTTGTCTCCTTTGTATGGCTAAGAAACTAATAGACGTGACAAGTTTGCCCCTTTTCGTATGAATGAGTCGCTTAAGCATATGCATATCTCTCACATGTAAATTAAAATAGAGCTAAAAACGGAAATGGGACGTAAGTAGAAAAAATGTCCCTTTAAGGCTATTAACCACTATTATTAGTTTACATTATTGAGGAGGTTATAGGCTTGAGAAGATATTTAGAAGCCCGGAATTGGAATGTAGACAAAGCAAAAAAAGATGTTGGAAGAAACACTTGCGTTGAGATCAACCTATAAGCCCAAAGAAATTCGTTGGGTTAATGATTCTGATATAAATAGGAAAGCAGATGTGTCAATTGTGACATGTTTGCTTAGAAATGGTCAACTTGGTTGGGTATTATCTCAAGCATGTTAAATGGGTTAGCTCAAGATTTAGCTAAAAGGGAAACAATCGAATGGGTTGAAAGTCTCTCACAGTTTACCTCCGAAATTGTATTATTTATAGACTATTTTTCACACAATAAATAGTTATATAATTCCACAAAAGGTGTAGTTTGGTTCAACCCCTTACCCAACCTGGTCATCTTGCACGTATAGTAGGAAATCGTCTTTATCTCTTATATATGTAGCTAACAGTACTTCCATTAATGTCAAGTTATCTAAATTTAGACTTGCGCTAATAACTTGAGCTTATTTTCATTTTTTAACATGAAGTTGCAGTTGAAGGTGAAATTGGGAAACTATTCGAGTGTGTTGAACTTAAAGATTCAACAAAATATAAAATGGGTCACAAGTCTCGTGTTCAAATTCCTATAACCTCACGAATCCCTATATTTAGTAGAACTTAAAAATATTTTGTAACATAGGTGTTTACACAGTCATATTTAACATAACAGTTTTTTGCTGGTTTGCTGAACTAATCCCAACGTGTACCAAGTCTAGCCTTTTTGACCCATTATTTAACCTGCTTGAAGTACACATTTTGCCAACATTGCCTTTATTTATAGTTGCAACAGAACTTACGATACACTTTTTGCAGAGTACAAAATCAATGGATAACCAGATCAAACATCTTGTGTACCTGATGGAAAACGCGATGCTTAACCTTCTAGAAGACCCTTACAACTTCTCTAATTTTTGCAGCCAAAGTTATTGTTGACTATTAATTCTCGAGGTTTTGCCTTTGTTAGTTATACATCAGCTGATGCAACTAACACCACTCTGCAAGATATGGAGGGAAAGGTATTATGCATCCTCATAATTTTTAAAAAAGTTGCATGCTTGAAGCCCTAAGTTTTGTTTTCGGCTGTTTGCACCGTGCTGCGATAGTTGGAATTATATCTAGATAACTTTAATGTGACAGCATGCAGACTTCATTATGGAGTTACCACATGATTGCCTTTCGAGACAATAACTTCCATGTTGGTAATGAGTTTCAGGAACTACATGGTCGAAGGATTAGAGTCAACCTTGCACAAGAGCGACCTCGACCATCTTTTGGTCGTGGCGCATATGGAGGTATTTATTTAACACTCAAAATGAATGTATTTATTTAACTTAAGTTTTAGAATATTTTAGACTAATGCTTATGAATGATTGCTAAAATTTGTAAATTTATCAAATTGCATAAAACATACTTGCATGTATGTTGAGTGCATTGTGGTAGGTTAAATGGGTAATGAGATACATTTGAATGATTATATCATCAATAATCATCATTTACATATGTGCGTAAGATAGTAACTTCTTTTGGATGTGCTCAACTACATTCTTAATTGTTAAGTTTAATTGTGTAGCTTGGTTTCATGTTGATTTTAAGGTTATTTGTTTTGTGAGTTGCTATGGCTTGGGATGTTACAACACGTGTCATGAAAGGGCAATTAAATTTTAAAATGGCGAATTGGCGATTATATCTAACTGTTGTCATGTTACAAAGATCATGAACCAAAGTTTACACCAAGAATGATCAAACAAGTGCAGTAATATTTATTTACAATTCCTAATATGTTCAACAGGAATAAGACCCTCTAAGGACCATCTATGATTGAGAGCTTCTTCTGCAGTTATCCTCTTTGCCGAATCAGAAGTCTGCTCAACAAGTCTCATTCCAACTCGGTTAGTGTAGGTGGACTTATAAAAGTAGCTACATGAAACCTTTTCTAAAGTTTTTTAAGGCTGCTCAACAAACTTGGCCTTGACCTCGACAGCGTAGAATACTCAATCCATATCGAGTCATTGGGCATGCAGGAGCTCAAAAAAGTATGTCAAGATGTTCAAGTCCTTTGCTTCCATCAAATAGTGGTTTCTTTGATAGTAACTTGGCCATTATGCAACCAAGAAAACTACATGTCAACAGAAGCAGTATAATGTTTCACCTCAAAATAAGCTTAGGTGTTGTGTACCAAAGAGTGGCCATCAAGATGTATAAAGTTCTTTAGGATAGTCATTGTGCCTTGACGTTCCAAATTCACAAACAATAATCCATCATAGTGTAGGGTCGTGTCATATTTTCCGTAGGATTCCTTTTGATCCTTTTTTAATACAATGGAAAACTATACATATATAAAGCCTTCAATTTGTGATATACCAGATGCAAATATTGACATTTTCATAAATCTGTACAAACTCTGCTTATTAAATAACATTAATGAAATGCATAATGTATTAATATATCACTGAATTAGAGAAATATTGTTTTGTTCGGTGTCCATAGACGGACCTTAGTGGAGACCGGGGAGGGCCGTGAACTTTGAGGTTTTACTTATATGATTAACGGAAAAACGTCTTTGGCACTCCTAATTTAACTGATATAGTACTCGGCCCTCCCAATAAATTCAACAAAGTTCCGTCTATATCGGTGTCATTGGCGAATCAAGTAACGCAAGATCATTATGATAATGAGATGATTTACTATTCACTCACTCAGGAAGACTTCTGCTAATATTGGATGTTGCTACCCAAATAAAACATGTTTAGATCAAAGTGATTACTCTTTATACCAGTCAGCTCAGGTCATGTTTACTAGAAACCCATTTTGGCAAATTTTTAAATTTGTTAATAAGTGTTATATATGATTAAAAAGTTTTACACTATCTCAACAATATCACAACATTTGAATGAAATGCAAAAGCAACTTTTGACCCGTTAACATTTTTAGCTTTCTTTTTACCTATAAATGGTTTAGAAATTCCACCTCAACTTGCTACTAAAGATTTGGGACAAGTAGGAGAGTGGTAAATTAATGCGATTCTGATTCAGCAAACTGGATAAATGTATTACAGGTTTGATAATATGATGGTATCGGTTCAGTTTTGGGTGTAGGTTCCTTTATCGGTATCTGATCAGTTATGGGTGTAGTTTTGGTGCCATATATATACATTACCCATCATACCACAAGCGACGGTATCCATCACGAGCTTGAGATTATCAAGCCCGATTAACAACGATCCAGGAAGATGATCACTGAAAAACCGTCATCGCGGGCTTGAGATTATCAAGAGATAATCTACTGCCTGGGTTGGAGCCAGCAGACACAACCAACTTAATGTCGACGCTTTCACGTTTTAGGTGAAAGCATTAGGTGAACCGTCGTCTAGAGCTTGAGATTATCAAGCCCACCGGTGCTGCAAGACCACACCGATTAGGGGGTGTATTTGCCTTCAGCGTAATGCACGGAGCACACAACGGTGGTTCCATAGGCCGACCGGTGCCGCACATCCTTGCCTCCAAATACTACCACCCCTACCGGGTAATGCATTTAGAACAAGGTAATAATTCTGGGAAAATAAATGGTTACCCACCTGGAAAATTCTTAATAGTATTATAGGGACAAGTAATTTATTTTATGTATAGACAATTCATAATGCAATTATCTTTTCAATCACTACACCATGGCAGTGACCAATAACCTACTCATCATAATAGGGGTATATAAGTATATTAATATTCTTTTCCACTTAACTATAAGTGTATTATACGGAGTCTTGGTACGTTGATTATAATGTATAGTATACTTCATTTTTTGCTTTGCTAATTTCTAATATCCTTAAAGTGTGTTACCAAAATGTTTTTGCAGAAATCCTTTTTATACCATAAGTAACACGTGCAAAGTTAGAGATCTAAGCATAACTTTCCATTTTAAACGTTTATTGATATTAGAGGTGACATGTAGATATGTCAACTTTGATTTTCAACTCATTATATTGTTCATTTTTTATTCGAGTTATGTTAAAATCTAACGAGTACATTATGTGTTGAGATTGAGATCCTTTATGTTCTATTTGAACATTAGAAATAATGTTGAGTTTGTTGTGAGTGAAATTTTTAAATTTTAATAATAAGTTAGAGGTTCCACATTGATGACTCACTTTTTTTTTACTAACAAAAATTCTCAACATTACCTCTCATGTTCAATTTGAACATGAGAGGATGTGGTGGGCACTCTTGAGGTTTATTGTGTATATTTTGTAAAGTAATTTTAATATGTATTGCTATGTATTAAATTTGTGGCTTTTGATCTTGAATCCAATACAATGCATTGGGATTGAAAGTAAGGCAGCACGAAAAGCTATTAAAGAGGCTCCAATCACAATTTAGGATATCGAGAGGGTTGACACTTCGACAACTGAAGTGAAAAGTTTGAAAATAGAGACTGTCGTATCACTTAAAATTTGATATTTAGGTGGTATTCGATAACAAATAGTGGTGGTGGAATTGTAAAAACTCTTTCATAGAAGTTGATGCCAGGAAAGCCTAGCTAATGAAAAAGTTTGAAATGTTGAGAACACACTTTCAAGAATCAAAGTCAAAGGTTTATGTTCATAATAGTTAAAAAGCTTGCTATATATGTCATCCATATTTAACATATCACTTATTCGCATAATATCAAAATCGATCGCTTACATAAACATATTTCTTACAAAATTATAAGTTACGTAATTATATCCCATATTTTATATTCATACATATATTATAATTTACAAAATTATATCCCATATTTTATAAGTGTTAATATTAAAGAGCCTTTTTTTTTTTTTTTTTTTTTTTTTTTTTTTTTTTTTTTTTTTTTTTTTTTTTTTTTTTTTTTTTTTTTTTTTTTTTTTTTTTTTTTTTTTTTTTTTTTTTTTTTTTTTTTTTTTTNTTGAACATGAGAGGATGTGGTGGGCACTCTTGAGGTTTATTGTGTATATTTTGTAAAGTAATTTTAATATGTATTGCTATGTATTAAATTTGTGGCTTTTGATCTTGAATCCAATACAATGCATTGGGATTGAAAGTAAGGCAGCACGAAAAGCTATTAAAGAGGCTCCAATCACAATTTAGGATATCGAGAGGGTTGACACTTCGACAACTGAAGTGAAAAGTTTGAAAATAGAGACTGTCGTATCACTTAAAATTTGATATTTAGGTGGTATTCGATAACAAATAGTGGTGGTGGAATTGTAAAAACTCTTTCATAGAAGTTGATGCCAGGAAAGCCTAGCTAATGAAAAAGTTTGAAATGTTGAGAACACACTTTCAAGAATCAAAGTCAAAGGTTTATGTTCATAATAGTTAAAAAGCTTGCTATATATGTCATCCATATTTAACATATCACTTATTCGCATAATATCAAAATCGATCGCTTACATAAACATATTTCTTACAAAATTATAAGTTACGTAATTATATCCCATATTTTATATTCATACATATATTATAATTTACAAAATTATATCCCATATTTTATAAGTGTTAATATTAAAGTATTTTTTTTTTTCAAAGTTTTGTTAAATGCTATAAGATGTCTTCTATGTTTGTAATTACATATTTTATTTATTTAGTTGTTAAATTATGTTACTCTTTTTCTATGAAAAATGTTGTCAAAAGTACACACCAAAAAATATTGTATGCCTTTTGTATTGTTTCTAAATTTTATTTTATTCTTATGTAACATTACATCTAGCATATAATTTATTCGCATGATATCACAAATCGATCGCTTATATATATAAAAATAATTTTCTTTTCATAATAAATACAAAACTACTGTTTCACGGTTTTCAATTTAATCCCGTGAATTTCACGGGTTAATAAACTAGTAATTAAATATACGACACATTAACATACAATGCTAGACTCAACACACCCTTTCCATGTTAACACGCATGCATACTAATATATATATATATATATATATATATATATATATATATATATATAAAATGAACCTTAAACAGATTTTACATCTTCATACATATATACATATACGCTTCACCCTTTTCCCACGTGACCAACATACATCTTCATACATCATTAATATTCATATTTATAACCAGTGTTTTAAATCGTGTAACATGCATCATATTAGAGGATTCAATACTAGAAGATTAAAAGTATATATATCACAACATATCTCGAATGTTTTCAAAACAGAAAATAAAGATCGAAACATATATTATTTATATCTTAATGAGTTTATGTGACAATTGTTCCGTTTTATATTCAAAAACATCAATTCGTTCAATCTTTATTAATCACATCCGAATAAAAATGCCATTCGATTATGAAAACACTTAATATGTTCTTAACCCTTTCACCAATTGATTTATATATTAATTTAACCCAGATTTAAGCTCGAACAAACCATCCAAAATCGAACACGCGTACACAAGATTATAGCCGATTACACAAGCCTAGTTTTCTCGTTATATTTTATGTGTCGTTTCATGATTTCATGTGAGGTTATCCACGTTTAATATATAGTCGACAAGAGAACAGAATCCATGATCGAAACAGAAATAAACCAAGGAGGAATTGAACAAGGATGGGAACACTTTACCCTTGTAGTCGTGACAAGGAAGGAGGAAACGAACAAGTATGAATATCAAGTGGAGCAGTACACCGAGACAGAAACAAAACCTTCGAGCAGCAATCAATAATCCACGTCCAAACCAACGAGCCAACACCCTATACGAATAGGCCACCTAAATCAAAGAACACTTAGATCACAAGCGCAAGACAAAAATAACTTCTTTTGTTTTGTGTCAACAATAGAGCCTAAGAATATAAATGAAGCCTTAAAGGATGAAAGTTGGATTATCGCTATGCAAGAAGAATTAAATCAATTCAAAACAAATGATGTTTGGGAACTAGTTCCAAATCCTAGGAATGTGACCATAATAGGAACTAAGTGGGTATTTACGAATAAATTAGATGAGAATGGAATAGTAACTAGGAATAAAGCTAGGTTAGTCGCCCAAGGTTATAATCAACAAGAAGGAATTGATTATGATGAAACCTATGCCCCCGTAGCTAGATTAGAATCCATTAGAATCCTTTTAGCTTATGCCTGCGCCCTAGACTTTAGGTTATACCAAATGGATGTGAAGAGTGCATTCCTTAACGGTTTTATCAATGAGGAGGTATATGTGCCACAACCTCCAGGATTCATTGACTTCACAAAACCTGATTATGTTTACAAACTAAAGAAAGCTTTATATGGTCTTAAACAAGCTCCAAACGCTTGGTATGATAGACTAAAAGCTTTCTTGGTTAAACATAATTACACCATGGGAACGGTAGACAACACTCTCTTCACTAAAAGAAGTGACCCAAATATTATCATTGTTCAAATGTATGTCGATGACATTATATTTGGCTCAACTTGTCAAGAAATGTGTGATGAATTTGCCAAAATCATGCATGATGAGTTTGAGATGAGTATGATGGGAGAACTAAACTTCTTCTTAGGATTACAAATAAAACAATTAGAAGGTGGAATATTCTTTAACCAATCTAAGTACATTAAGGTAATACTAAAGAAATTTGGCCTAGAAGACTCTAAACCACTTAAGACACCCATGTCTACGGAAATTAAACTCACAAGAGATGAAGAAGGTGAGTCCGTAGATAACACTAAGTATAGAGGAATGATAGGTAGTTTGCTATACTTAATGACAAGTAGACCCGATATCATGTTTAGTGTTTTCCTTTGTGCTCGCTTTCAAGAGGATCCCAAAACCTCTCACCTAGAAGCGGTTAAGCGTATCTTCCGATACATTAAAGGCACTATACACTTAGGATTATGATATCCTAAGGGATCCGGCATAAAAACCATTGTCTATGCGGATTCGGATCATGCGGGAGACTATGTAGATAGAAAGAGCACTAGCGGCTGATGAGACGAAAAATGTTACGTTTTTAGGGGTCGGTTTGAGTCCTAATTCGTATGTTTTTGGTTTGGATTTCACCCAAAGTCGTTTCTTTTCTCATTTTAGGTACTTTTGAAGGGAAAATCACAAAAGAAGCATTTTCGGGCGTTTTCGGAGTGAAAAAGTGCGGAAAACAACAAAAACTCAAAAGACCTTGAAGATTACTGAAGGTGACGCCGTCACACTCTACAAGGTGACGCCGTCAGGAACAAGTGAAGTCCAGAATTGGAAAAATACTCGTGACGGGCCAGAGAGTTCGTAGTGTAATTTGGTGACGCCGTCAACCAAGGCCGTCAGACTAAATCGGCCATGGCATTTTTCATCATGTCAAGATCGTCACAACCACTATCACGAACACGGTTCTACAATTATAAAAGTAACAAGTATAAATTACTACAACTATATCAAATACAAAGTATAAAAAAGTATAAAGTTTAAAAACATACCGATTGGACGAATAGCCCGTTAAAAGTATTTATTTCGGTATTCATATTTTTCCAATTTGTGTTCAAGCTATGGTGTGTTCGATTAGTATTTCCCATGGTTATCTTGAAATGGTCTAGAATTTTTTTCCAAAAGCTTGCACTCTTTTGTTCATTCAATTCCCGACTTTTGGGCATGTCGAGATATGAACCCAAGCTTTTGCCAAAGCGACCTATTCGTCCGTCGACCAAGGTTCTTTTTTCGCTTTAGTCGGGTTTTTTATTTCTTCAACTTCTTCATCATCATCGTCATTTTCTTGACCACCTATTATAAAAAAAATGTAACGATTATAAAAAAATGTAACGATTTAAAAAAATACACCGATTATAAAAAAAATATAACGATTATAAAACAAAAAATATACAACGATTATAAAACAAAAATTATAACGATTTAAAATAAATACAACGATTATTATAAAAAAAATACGATTATAAAAAAATGTTTAACGATTTAAAAAAAAAGAATTACCGATTGGATTTGGAAATTGTGTTTCGGGAAAAAAATCAATTTCGTCATCCTCGTTATCGTAAAGCGGTAGTTCACGTTCTACACTTGGTTCACGTCTTGGTGGACTGTCACGGAATTCGATGAACGGGTTAAATTCACTAGTCATTGCTATACTATAAAGGTTTGGATTCATCGGTGGAGGTTGGTGAAAATATTGCTGTTGTTGTGATGGTGGATTCACCGGTTGTGATGGGGGATAGTAGGGTTGAGGTGGATGTTGGGGATAGTAGGGTTGAGGTGGAAGTTGCGGACGAGTTGGTTGTGATTGAACGGGTTATGATCGAGAGCCCCGTCCACGACCTTTGGATGAGTTTGAACCACGTTTTGATTGTTTTGGATCCATTCTTTTTATATGAAAGAAAGAGTTTGTGGAAAACTAGAA
>LBNU01037696.1:24297-56912 GCA_014162995.1 Artemisia annua
TGGATGGAAGATGTTTGACATCTATATTATAATAGAGTTATGACTCAAGAAATATACATGGACGATGAGTGACATTTTAATTTGCATTTCGCTAATTAAAAATACTTAAACATTTCGGATGAAATATTCAAGTTGTCACATTAGAGGTATTAGATTACTATCTAACTATCTCTTGACAAAGGAGTGGATTGTTTGGAAGGGAACAAGATGATGAATAAGGAAGTGAGTATGCATGAAGACTCTAGGACACTTAAGACACTTATGAGACTATAATGGCCCATCGGATTGTGACACTAAGGTTCTCATGAAATAAGGGTGTGAGATTTAAGGCAAGAAATATATACCTAGATGGATGAGATGTATAGAGTCAAGCATGTAAAGGCATTTAGGCATGTATCATAAGTACAAGACTATATCATGTCAAAATAGTTATAGAAAGACAATAACTATTATAATAAACATGCATTCAATAACTAAGCAAATAATTACGAAGGCATACAATCAAATCACATAAGAGCAAATAAACATCTTGAAATTTCATATGTGAGAGATGCCATAAATTTAGGAATGAAGACTATAATGAAAAACAAAGTTCATAAATGTAAACTAGCGTTAGTTATATTTAGGGAAAACAATTTAATCAAGTTGGAGAATGAGTATGAGACTATTACTAGTGGTGCTCAATTCAGGCTAAGCACGACCATTTTTATGGGTTACACACACCCAACTTCTCACATAGAAGCAATTCAACCGTTAGGTTAAATTGAATTTCTAGTCAATAGATTCTCCAGTAGTCATTCTCTTTTTAGAAGAAATTGAGTTCCTAAATTTACCTAACGAAGGGTACCAAATATGAAGTTTGCTTGGTTCACTAATACTTGGCTTAAGTGACTCAAACATCATGTTTTTATGAAGATAAATCTAGATGATATATTTACTCATGATCCTAATAGAGACGTGTTGAATGTTTAGATAAGAGTAAACAAAATGTTTTAATCTTTTGTTTAGGATTTATCGGTTGTTTGGTTTTAATGGCATATTACTTGATTTAATAAATGTGCTTGATTGAAGAATGCTCCTTAGCATATCTTGTGAAATGAATCTCATTAAGATTATTTATCTTAAATGAGTTTGTGATTCTCAAATGATATTAAAACTAGACACTTATATATTCTTAAACAAATATTATTTTCTTTGACTTTTGCCAATGTACCATAATTTAACTAGTATTTCAAAAGATGAATTTTACTTGTGTATGCATTGTGACAAGTTATTTTTCAATTATAATAACTTATATTATTTCAAAAAGGAATGTGTAATGTATTATCTTGTAACACAACCATTCATGCGACAAAGAAAATAAAATTCATAGAATATATAGTGTGTATTACTCTTAAATATGTATTTTAGCTTGGATTGATGATTTAATGTGAGCAAAGATTACATATGTTGTTAGTTTTCTCATGTTTGATTTTTCGGAGATGACACATTTTGACAATCCAATTTCTTGTCCGCACTCAAAAACATATCAATTAGATTTGATAAATATATCAACCATAATTTGAATAATGAATTGATATAATATCAAGATCTTTCTTGATCATCACGAACACTCATTTAAAATAGATAGACATTTTGATATTGTGTTCCATTAATCCTAAGATTATTTACGAGTGAGGTTAGTGAGTGATTGAAAGTTGACTTATTACTACATGATTGTTATATGTCTTGTTTATGTGAAAAGCTATTCGTTATTACGTATAATGAACACACTTAGATTTTGAAAATACTTTTTCTTTTATATAACTACTAATGTTTTAAAATGATTCAATTTCTCTTATTTAAACAACCTAAGGTAAAACAAGGTAATTTGTTGAAACTGTTTAAGTGTGTTGTTGAGAATAGATTAAATTGTTTGAAATATTTAGGTGACTAAATTTAACTCATTTACAAGATGTTTGAGTAACATTAAGCCATCTATATCTATATGCAATGCAAACATATTATAACAATCTTAACGCAAGAAATGTAGCATAAGATCTAGTTAAGTATAAACCGGAAAGCTAGCTATAAACTAATAGGGCACATATGCTTAGATATACAATTAGCTAAAATTCAAATAGCAACGATTATCTAATATACTCTATTAACAAAATAAAATCACAAAGAAGTTCACATAACACATAAACGCTTGTCGTCGTTTTGTGTATTATAAACACCAATGTTTACTTAGCTCGATTTTATTTGCAAATAAAATAGTTTCCTCCCCATTCTATAATTTAATTAAGATCAATATTTTGAAAACATAAATACTTAATTTTTCAAAAGTATATCAACTAGGAATGCCCGACTTGAAGGAAAAGGTAAAACAAAAGTTTTACGTTAAAACGAAACACAAATTTTTGACCACCATATAGTATTTTGACTTTCTTACTTATTTAAGTTTATAATGGTTACTTTTAAGTATTTTTAAATGAAAGTAGAGTCAATTACCTTTAAAACGCCGGGTGGCACGACTTCTATGGAGTTACGGTTAATTTTATATGATTTTTCAAAGTTTCTGAAAAACTGTCGAACAGACAGGCGGACCCATTAATTTTAAGGGGGCCGCCAAGTATTTAAGGGAGCCGCCCAGAAAATTAAGGGGGCCGCCCATCTGGTACTCAAAAATGCATTTTTTGTTAAACATTATTTTCTAACTTTGTGGAAATGTGTAAAACTTTCTGAGTTTAATACCGAACATATAACACTTATTTTAAGCATAATTTTATTTCAAGCTAGTATAATTAGTGTATATAACATCAAAACTAATACAAGTTAATCAACAAAACACTTTTCATATTTAATCCTCCTTAATAGGTAATTTGATACACGGATCGTACTCAATTTTTAAAACCATTTGTTTTGAAAATTTGAGCGACGTGGCTCTTGATACCAATTGTGGAAAACTAGAAGGGGGAGTTGAATAGTTTTACCTCTCATAGTATATTTATAAGATATACTTAAATAATTAACTATAATAAGGAAGAAGAGTAAGATTACAATGTATCCTTTAGCTTGAGAGGTAACACCTTCGTTTTACATCCACGAACTTCATAATCTGTAAGTTTATACTCCCAACTAAATACTTCTCCTTCAATATCTATAATACATGTAAGATTAAAATTTATTAAAAAAAATGAAAATATGTAAATTGAAATATCCATATTATATAAAATTGTACATATTGAATCACATACCAACAGGTAATTCTAGGTTTAGATTCAGTGACATTATATCAGAATATTTCGTGACTTCGAATCCAAGTTTATTAACATTGCCATCAAATGCATTTGACCGACGCGCAGTTGCGAATCCATCAAAGCTTATTTTGTATGGATGTTCTGTGTATTTGTAACTTGTGTTATTAGGAATAACATTAAAATTGCTCATAAGAATAACCATATCTTCTTTGAAATACTTATCAAGAAACGCCAATCGACCATTTTTCACGATAACATGAATCTTATCACCCTGGGAAATAAGGATGATATAATAAATAATTTGATAAAAATACGTGTATTAAACGAATGAAAAAAATAATTAAAGAAAAAAAAGAAACAAAACCTTTTCATCTAGGACAATCATTTCAAAGTGTCGATGAGTTATTGGCATAGATGTTGCCCTGTAACACCATGTCCTTAACACTTTTACATTAATAGTGCAAGGATTTAGTTCTGGTGTTAGCTTACTGATATAAGTCTTTCGTTTTGACATCTTNTTCTGTGTATTTGTAACTTGTGTTATTAGGAATAACATTAAAATTGCTCATAAGAATAACCATATCTTCTTTGAAATACTTATCAAGAAACGCCAATCGACCATTATTTACGATAACATGAATCTTATCACCCTGGAAAATAAGGATGATATAATAAATAATTTGATAAAAATACGTGTATTAAACGAATGAAAAAAATAATTAAAGAAAAAAAACAAAACCTTTTCGTCTAGGACAATCATCTCAAAGTGTCGATGAGTTATTGGCATAGATGTTGCTCTGTAACACCATGTACTTAACACTTTTACATTAATAGTGCAAGGATTTAGTTCTGGTGTTAGCTTACTGATATAAGTCTTTCGTTTTGACATCTTCGTTTGTATACACGATATAGAGATTTGTGAATTAGGGTTAATAGTGTTATTTGTTCGGCGAGTATATATAGATTATTTAACACAACCTAAGTAGAAAGGAAGCCACAATCAAGATAATTACTGTTTTTAAAAAATCGTATAATATATCCATTATATTTGTTAACATGTTTAGGAAATCATAATAATTACTAAAAATAATAAACAAATAAGTAAATCAAAATAAAACAAAAATAAAAACACACAAAGTTTTTGGCTATTATTAATATAAAATCGAAAATAAAACATCTAATACATAAACATAAAACTATCTTTATAAAAACGCAACGGTCATGTAAAATCAAACCTCAAATATTTAAAACATTAATACTAAACAATTATTATTAACGAATGTAGCATTCACATTCTTCAGCAATACATTTACACGTTTGTTGACACGAACGGCAGTAACAGTTATCATCTTCATATTCATCTTCTGAATTTTCACAATTCTCGTATTCCCATTTATCCCACCACTCTTTTTCTTTCATCACATCTAGTATGTGAATACATTCTTTTCCCCTTTCCTCCTTTGTTTTCAAATCTTCAACAATCAGTGGTTTTTTGTTCTCAATAAGTTTTAATTCAGTATTTGTAGCATTGATCTCTAACGTATGTAAAGCAAATTCATCGCCTTTGATAACTTGCTCCGACTCTATGTCCTCAGCACCGTTGAACTCCATAGTTGAAGAAATTAGTGTTGGTGATTTCATATTAGTTTTGTGGATGTGGGAATAAAAAATATACGACTAAGGTTAACGTTGATTTATTTTTTTCGGGGAGCATATATAGATTATTTAACATAATCTAATTGTAAAAGGAAACTCAATATTATATAAAATTGGTACGGATAATGTATATAATTAAGTTTGAACTAATTGTTTTGTAATTCATATAAAAATAAGTTTGGTATGGGATTTTAAATATATATTGTAAAGGATAAAAAAAACAATTATCACTCTTGATATTATTTAGCTAAAATCAAATATATATACAAATTATATTATTAACTTTAATTTTATTAACACGTTTAGTTTTGTATAATGCATTAAGTTAATATTGTTATAATTAAATACAAAAATATGTAACTAAAATGAAAGCAAAGGAAATAAACATAAAGCGACAATTTAACATAAAGAAATTTATTCAATAATTGTTTAACAATGAAACTTGGGTGATTTTTCTGGATCAAATGCTAAATGCAAATTATCATAATCTAAATCATCCAGATAATCTTCATCGCTAAACTCTTCTTGTTGGTCAGGTTCCGAAGCTCTCATTCTTTTCCTAATTGCAGCTTTGAGCTTGTTTGGTTTTTTATTGCCTTTCGTTTCTCTTGGCTCTTTAGCCACCGTTGCCACTTTTTCTCTCTATATTCAACTTGTAAACGTGCATAGATCTCCACAGGATGCAAGTCTACGCTGGTTGCATCATCTTTAGAGTCTGCTTTGACTCCACCTAAAAAACACAAACATATATATTCATATAAATATCATCAAAGTGTTAAAATACAAGATATATCTTCCAATGTATAGAAATAATTAGATTACTATAACCTGATGATCCAACCGACTCTTTGAACGTAGATCCTTGTCCAGCTTCGGTCTGTTGCTTCCTGTTACGTTAAATGAATATTTTTAGTATAAAAAATATATGTTGTTGCAAAAGAAGGGTAAAAACAATGCTTCATGAAACTGTTAAACTTACTTGGGTGACTTCGCTTTTTCATGTTCATGTGTTTCAGAACGTTTTACATTCTTCATTAGAGACATGATTCGATTTCTTGTAATTATATTTAGTTGGTGAATTGTGTGTGTTAAACGGTCAAAACAAGTTAATTTTATAGAGTAAAAACTTAATTGAATGGACTTGTGCATTAACTAAGTCAATCAAGGAAATGATTAGATTCATTTTCCAAGTTAAATCATTAAATGTGTTTACATTTTTCCTTGGTGTGTTGAAAGTTGTTATGTTTATCATTGTAGGATAGTAATCATTTCCTAAAGATTTGTTATGGTTTGTTGAAAAATATTTTGTATTTCTTTTTAGGATGATTATACTTGTAAAAATTGTTATTGACTTGTCATAGTTATGATACATACACAATATTAATACATACATAGTATGTGACATAACATAGAAATTATAAAATTTGATATTTTTAAAATTATAAACTTTAAAATAATATTTATGATGTTTATTAACGTGTGTTAATCATCTACACTAAATGATTAAAGTTTGTTCCTCAATGGAAGTATGCTTATTATGTTATTTCAAATTTTAGTTTGATTTGCTAGTAGATATCATCAAATTTCTATGTCGTTGTTGCATGTAAGATAGATATTTAAGATACAGTATTTATCAAAATCATTAAAATTAAACTTAAAAGATAAAACATAATCCAAAAATAAATATCATAAGATATTAAACCAAATTCAGTCGTAATGTTTTAATAATGATAGAATACCAACAAAATATTAAATTAGTTTTCTAAACAAATTATTAAATATTTTTTAACAATCACTATCATCACTAATCTTCTCAACCTTTAATGAAACATCGTTGAAACCATTGTCAGTGCTTTCATCACAATCATCTTGAACGATACGGCTATGCTTGTATTTGAAATCTTGACAGTTATAGATATCAAAACTGTCTTCACAAATGTCTTGTTCTTCATATTCTTCTTTCTTTCTCATACTTGCTCCTTTAGTTCCATCATCTCTAGAAGAAACTGGTGATTTGATGAGACGAAAAATGTTACGTTTTTAGGGGTCAGTTTGAATCCTAATTCGTATGTTTTTGGTTTGGATTTCACCCAAAGTCGTTTCTTTTCTCATTTTAGGTACTTTTTAAGGGAAAATCACAAAAGAAGCATTTTCGGGCGTTTTCGGAGTGAAAAAGTGCGGAAAACAACAAAAACTCAAAAGACCTTGAAGATTACTGAAGGTGACGCCGTCACACTCTACAAGGTGACGCCGTCAGGAACAAGTGAAGTCCAGAATTGGAAAAATACTCGTGACGGGCCAGAGAGTTCGTAGTGCAATTTGGTGACGCCGTCAACCAAGGCCGTCAGATCTGGAACCAGCAACTATGACCACGTCAAGGAAGGCCGTCAGAAAACCCTAATCGCCGAGCTGATGACGTCACCTATTGGGCTGACGCCGTCAGCCCGCGTTTTCTATATATATAGAACGATTTTTCTTTATTTTATAGAACCTAGTGGAACTTTAGTCGAATTTTGGAGTGGAGAACTTTAGGGTTAAACCCTAGTACGTGTATTAAAGACCTTAGAGGGTATCCTAACCCCTCTAACTTGCATGTTTAATCCAAGATAAGTCTTTATTCATACAATATGTCTATGTTATGTGTGATTTATGCTTGTGCTTGTCTTTCTTTCAACATGCTAGGCTAATTTACTTTGTGTTTGCTTAGATCTAATGAAACCTAACTATTGATTATCGTGTGATGTGTATGTTGTGATTGTATTTGGGTGAATGTTTCATCTACGTTAGACTAGAGAAAACTGGCTAATCTCCTATACGGTAACAAGCTTGAACGTCTTTAGAAACGTGAATCGTATGTGTGTTATCAATTTTAAGGTAGTATTTCATGCATAGGTTGCTATCGGTGAGCTCATGATAGGATGCTTGACGTATCGTCGTAGAGTGAGGTAGGAACTTATAGAGTTAGGGAATTGAACGCACTCCCTACGACTTGTTAGGAATACACCCGTCATCCACGCAAACTCAACATACTAATTACATGGTAAAAGATAGTTAGGGAGTAATGAAATCTAAGTAAACACTATTCTCCACCACTGATTTTCTCCAAAACCAAAAATACAAAAATATAAGTAGCTTAGAAGTAGATAACTTGGGTTAGTTGACTAGCAACTAATTCCACCCTATCCTCCTAAACCAGAGATTTTACTGCTTTCTTAAAATATAAAAATACAAAAAGAATCTTCCTCCACCCTTAGACCTAGATTAGAGTAGCCTTTAGCCTAACGAACACTATTCCCTGTGAGAGAACGATCAATCCCCCGGTACTTGCCACTACACTATACTACATCGGTCAGGTACACTGCCTGGTGGGGATTGCAAGCTTCTCGAGATCCCTCGAGAGGTAAAACGTAGTGCGTGTTGCAATCTACGCGCATCAGCGGCATTTACACGTTTATGGGATGTTGTTTAACATCTTTGTTTTCGAAGAAGCAAACCGCTCTTGCTATTTATACCACCGAAGCCGAATACGTAAGCGCCGGAAAGGCATGTCAACAAGCACTATGGATGAAACAAGCTCTCGTAGACTATGGCATTAGGTTAGAAAATATCCCTATTATGTGCGATAACAAAGGAGCTATAGACTTAAGTAAGAACCCTGTTCAACACTCTAGGACTAAACATATAGAAATACGTCATCACTTCCTTAGGGATAATGTACAAAAAGGAAATATTACAATAGAAAAGGTAGCTTCGGAAGATAACATTGCCGACATATTCACTAAGCCCCTTAAGCGTGAATTATTTAACCACTTGCGTTTAGGATTAGGAATGATGGAACAAATTGATTAAACTTTCTTGAAAGATCAACACTTTCGGAAATTTTAAAATTCTGAACACTTTTTAGTGTCAGATGGGCGGACCCCTTAAAGTTATAAGGGCGACCCCTTTAAAATTAAGGGGACCAGCCTCACTTTAAGGAGGACGACCATCTGATGATAAAAATTTTCTTTGTTTTCTTCTTTCTTCTCAAATCTGAGTTTAGGATTTTATTTTGCACAAAATCAGGAATTGAGAAATTTTGTTTGCATAATTATACTTTCAAGAAAAACCTCAATTCATTTCAAAATCATTCTCACGATTAGGAAAACTCATTGTTGAATAATGATAAAAACGTTTTTCTCAAATCATGCATAATAGTCACACTCTTGTTATCTATATGTATATAATTCAATATATACTTATATATGACACTTAGAAGTGAGCAAAGTTAATTCAAGGAGACTAAAGATTTGTTCATAGGATAATTTGTTATTCATAGAAGTCGAAGCAATCCTTACTCCAAATTTGTTTCATATAGGCACACACTAGAACATAATCAAGAATTTCATTGACACATTTGTTCCATCACTAGTTTGCCACTAATAGGTGCCTTTACTTAAGTTAGTTGCTTTAGGTGATATTAATTGCTTAATTATTTATTAGCTTAATATGCATGCTTAATTATGATTATATGTTTATTTGCTTGCATGTACACTTTTCATGTAAATTCCACTATTATTTCTCATTATCTCTCCCTCTTTCTATGGATAAGCGGGTTCTTCAGCCCCTCTTTCTTTCCATAGAGGAGAGATAAAGATTATGAAGTCAGGTGAGAAGCGTTATTTGCCCAAAACCAAACCCCAAAACAAACATCTTTCTAGAAAAATTTACCAAAAACCCGTTTCTGGCAACCTGGGTCCTCAGACCAGGGCGGCCCCCTTAAAATTAAGGGGACCGGCCACCAATTAAGGGGTCGGCCATCTGTAGGTCGAGGGTTGCTGTTTGCTTTCTACTTTTTAGCCCATTTCACCCTATTTTGATTCCTCATTTCCCTGAATTCACAAACACATTTTGTCCATCAAATACAACTCATATCATACTTCCATAAACACATAATCATCACACTATAAATACCCTTCATCACCATAAATCATCACTCACTCCATCATGACTTCTCCCAACAAACCAAAGACAAAAGCCTCAAGGCTAGCATGGATGACCGAAAAATCCACTTGGAATAGAAAAACAAGCCCTCAAAACAATACCACCACATCAAAATGGATTGAACAACAACCAATACCTCCAACCACTTACTTCCCAAACTTCAATCCAAATCCACAAGGTCATTCCTTTGAACCTCATTACAATCCATACAATCTTGGTCAAACCTCTACCATACCTTCATTCAACTATAATGATCCATACAATTATGGTCAATCATCCAATTACACCTCAAACAACTTCCCATCCAACTACACAACCCCAATTCATCCACATCAACCAAATAAACCATTCCAAAATGCCACGGAAGAGCAAAAATTCCGTGAAGAACTCAATGTCCTTCGTGATCTCAATGCTATGCATCTTGCACAACGCAACTTGGACAAGCCTCCCTCATCTCCATATTCAAATTGTTTACCTCACTCACTCAATTTGGATCAAGTCACCAACCACACCTAATATTGTCCTTGTTGCTATTTCCTACAAAAACAAATTCTTGACTTAAGTCAAGATATTTCTTGGATTGAATATCGCCTCACTCGTCCTCATCCAATACCTCCTCTCATTCGATACAATATCCCTAGAAACAACCCTTCTACTCCATACCCATCACCATCAAACCACTAAACCAAACCTCCATGCTTCCAAATAAAATCACCAAAAATCTTTTGTAACCAAGCAAGTCCAAGTAACCTCAAGATGGCAACTTAGTATCTTCTTAGTATAGTTTACTAAAAAAAGCAGATATGTATGCTTATGTACTAAAGATTATGTTTGTTGATATAAATAATGCATAAAAATGTTATTTATATTTTTCGATATCTCTAAGTTTTGACGATTACAAAATGTAAAAACATTAAACGTAAGATTACTATGTAAACAAGTATTAAGTTAGTTTATATCATTTTATCCAACTTAATCACTTAAGGTATGAATAAACAAGTACCTAATACATTTCATGATCAAAGGGGTATTTAATTAATTATTACAAAGTTTATTAAATAATATAAACATATTATATATATTTGAAAAACACTTTTGGTAATAAAGGAAAATGTTTAAATCATACCAAATATATGAATTCAAATTTTTAACCAAAATCAGTTAGTTTTTAACCAAATAAACTTTCCCCAGAAAAAGACAAAGATTCTGGCCGTTACAGGTGGGCGGCCCCCTTAATTATAAGGGGCGGCCCCCTTAATTTTAAGGGGGCCGGCCTCCATTTAAGGGGGGCGGCACGCTCCCTGTGTAAGAAATTTTTGCCTATAAATACCACCTCAAACCTGATATTTTTCCTCACCTTTTGCACTAAAATTTTCAGATCTAATTCTCTCTAACATCTTTCAAACCCCTTTGATCATTAGATTATTAATCCTTGTTTCAAGTGATTCAATCCCTCCTCATCCATCCTCATCCAAAGTGCAAGAGAAGAATACTCTTTCAACATCAAGTTTGAGAAGTATTGTAGATTAGTTGTGTATATTGTGTAAATCTTTTGTGAAGTTGTGAAGTGCTTGTAATTAGATAGATCTAGGTGTGTTAGTTGTGAATAGAAGTTGTGTAGAGAAGAAGAAGTAGTGAAGTAGTGAAGTAGTGAAGTGGTGTGAAGTAGTGAAGAAGTTATGGGGTGTATAAGTTGTGTAAAAGTAGTGCTAAGTCGTGAAGTGGTGTGAGATTGGTTCTAGGTACAATTAGAACCCGACATTTAGCTTAGTGTCGTAAATTGGTGTAAGCAAAAGTCGTGTAAGGTTTTCTCTGCATAAGGGAGCTTGTTGACATAGTGAATAAAACTCCCGAGTTAGGTGCTCGGGGAGTGGAGTAGGATGAAGAGGAGATTCGTAGCCGAACCACTATAAATCCTTTGTCTCACGGTGCTATCTTTCCATCTTTATCTCTTTACTTATTTACTTACATACTTGTCGTAATATACTCTTGTAGATATTGTTGTTTATAATTGTGCAAGCTATTTGATATCACATAAAGTTCGAATTGAAGATTTCGTAAACAAAGTTTTTGTAAATTAAAAAGACGTAAAACTATTCAACCCCCCTTCTAGTTTTCCACAATTGGTATCAAGAGCCACGTCAAACAAGATTTTTAAAATATATTGTATTTTAAAACTTGAAATCTATCTATGGAAATGGAAAAATATTTAGAAGGGAAAATTGTTTTTAAACCACCATTTCTTGAAAATGAAAATTTTCTTGAATGGAAAAATCGATTCGAAAGTTATGTGAAATCAATAGACTATGATCTTTGGCATGTCATTTCAATTGGTGATATTCAATCAATAAATACTACTTTTGAAAAACAAAATAACTTGGCAAAATTCATTATATACAAAGCTATACCAAGTGTTGAGTATGAAAGAATATTTTTTTGTCCAACGGCAAACGACATGTGGAAAAGTCAAAATATCACCAAGAAGAATGTCAAGCCAAAGAAAAACTTGCAAATGAGTTAGTAGCAAAAGAAAGTATAATAGATAAATATTTAGTTGAAGTAAGTACAAGTGCTACTAGTTCAAATGTTTTATGTGAAGGTAATGATGCCGAAAACAACACGAGTCATGACAAGAGTGAACAAGAAGATTATGTAGAGATGACAACCAAGAAGGAATCAAGTGAGGATGACGATGAAGATTCTAGTTCCGAAAGTGAAGACGAAGAATATGCAAAGTTTGTTAAAGAATTCAAAAGACTTATTAGAAAGCGACAAAGAGCCCAAGACAAAAGGAAAACAACACGAAGGAAAAGATTTGATGATGAAGACAAAAAGACCAAACAAGAATGTTTCGTCGCTCAAGCATCAAACGAAATTTGCCTAGGAATAAATCAGGATCCCGATGAATGGATAAAGGATAGCGGGTGCTCAAGACACATGACGGGGAATCGCAAATTATTCTCTACATACAAAGCATACAATGGAGGTAATGTTATTTTTGGTAGTGATCGTCGTGGAAAAATCATAGGCAAAGGTACGATTTCTCAAGACTCCCTAACTATTGAAAATGTTGAACATGTAGATAACTTAACCTATAACTTGCTTAGTGTAGGTCAAATGTGTGATAATAAGTGTAGGGTTACCTTTACCGATAAGAATAGTGTAATTATTAAGGATGATAAAGTCATAGGTAGAGGAATTAGGAAAGGTGGCGTATATGTTATGAAACTAGGAGATAAATTAGAAGATAGGATATGCCTAGCCAACTTAGACGAAAACTCCACCTTGTGGCATAGGAGATTAGGTCATGCAAACATGCAACAAATACAATCTTTGGTGTCTAAGGAACTAGTTAGAAACTTGCCTAGCCTAAAATATAATCAACACTTTTGCGATGCTTGTAAAATAGGAAAACAAGCACATGCGAGTCATAAATCTAAGAATATAGAATCCACTACTAGATGCTTAGAACTACTTCACATGGACCTCTTCGGTCCATCCGCGGTGCGGAGCTATGGTGGCAACCGCTACACCTTAGTTATAGTAGATGACTATTCACGATACACGTGGACTAGATTCCTAAGCAAGAAAACCGAAGCCTTTGAAAAGTTTGAGATATTTAGTAAAATGATACAAAATAAGTTAGGATGCTCTATAGTTTCAATTAGGCGGATCATGGTAGGGAATTTGATAACGAAGTACAATTCAGAAAATATTGTGATTTAAATGGAATATCTCACAACTTTTCCGCTCCACGTACTCCCCAATCAAATGGAGTAGTAGAAAGGAAAAATAGGTCTTTACAAGAAATGAGTAGAACCATGTTAAATGAACAATCTATCCCACAAAAATTTTGGTGCCATGCTGTAGATACTTCAACATATATACTTAATTGGGTGTCTTTTAGACGAATTCTAGGAAAAACTCCTTATGAGTTATTAAGAGGTAGAAAACCAAATATAGGCTACTTTAGGGTATTTGGAAGTAAATGTTTTATTCTTAATACAAAGGACTATCTTACTAAGTTCGACCCTAAGTCATATAAAGGAATTTTTCTTGGATATTCGCAAAATAGTAAAGCATATATAGTCTTAAATAAAGATAAGAAAATGTGAAATATTTGATAGGATCCGTTTCGGGAAATTATAAGAATCCCTAAATGTAACTTTTGATGAAACTCCTCCACCATCTAAGACACTACCCTTAGAAGATGATGACATTATAGAGGAAGAAGCTATTGAGGTTAGTAAAAAAAACCCTTAGGTGATGATATTGAATTAGAAAATTTAGAAGAAACGAAGGTTGTAAATATTAAGGAATCTAAGTCACACCCATTAGACAACATCATAGGCCACCTAAACCAAAGAACACTTAGATCACAAGCGCAAGACAAAAATAACTTCTTTTACAACAATTGAGCCTAAGAATCTAAATGAAGCCTTAAAGGATGAAAGTTGGATTATGGCTATGCAAGAAGAATTAAATCAATTCAAAACAAATGATGTTTGGGAACTAGTTCCAAATCCTAGGAATGTGACCATAATAGGAACTAAGTGGTTATTTAGGAATAACTACATGAGAATGGAATAGTAACTAGGAATAAAGCTAGGTTAGTCGCCCAAGGTTATAATCAGCAAGAAGGAATTGATTATGACGGAACCTATGCCCCCGTAGCTAGATTAGAATCCATTAGAATCCTCTTAGCTTATGCCTGCACCCTAGATTTTAAGTTATACCAAATGGATGTGAAGAGTGCATTCCTTAACGGTTTTATCAATGAGGAGGTATATGTGGCACAACCTCCAGGATTCATTGACTTAAAAAAAAATGTGATTATGTTTACAAACTAAAGAAAGCTTTATATGGTCTTAAGCAAGCTCCAAAGGCTTGGTATGATAGACTAAAAGCATTCTTGGTTAAACATAATTATTCCGTGGGAATAGTAGATAACACTCTCTTCACTAAAAGAAGTGACCCACATATTATCATTGTTCAAATATATGTCGATGACATTATATTTGGCTCAACTTGTCAAGAAATGTGTGATGAATTTGCCAAAATCATGTATGATGAGTTTGAGATGAGTATGATGGGAGAACTAAACTTCTTCTTAGGATTACAAATAAAACAATTAGAAGATGGAATATTATTTAATCAATCTAAGTACATTAAGGAAATGCTTAAGAAATTTGGCCTAGAAGACTCTAAACCACTTAAGACACCCATGTCTACGGAAGTTAAACTCACAAGAGATGAAGAAGGTGAGTCCGTAGATAATACTAAGTATAGAGGAATGATAGGTAGTTTACTATACTTAATGGCAAGTAGAACCGATATCATGTTTAGTGTCTGCCTTTGTGCTCGCTTTCAAGAGGATCCCGAAACCTCTCACCTAGAAGCGGTTAAGCGTATCTTCTGATACATTAAAGGCACTATACACTTAGGATTATGGTATCCTAAGGGATCCGACATAGAAACCATTGTCTATGCGGATTCGGATCATGCGGGAGGCTACATAGATAGAAAGAGCACTAGTGGTATTTGCACGTTTATGGGATGTTGTTTAACATCTTGGTTTTCGAAGAAGCAAACCGCTCTTGCTATTTCTACCACCGAAGCCGAATACGTAAGCGCCGGAAAGGCATGTCAACAAGCACTATGGATGAAACAAGCTCTCGTAGACTATGGCATTAGGTTAGAAAATATCTCCATTATGTGTGATAACAAAGGAGCTATAAATTTAAGTAAGAACCCCGTTCAACACTCTAGGACTAAGCATATAGAAATACGTCATCACTTCCTTAGGGATAATGTCCAAAAAGGAAACATTACTAGAGAAAAGGTAGCTTCGAAAGATAACATTGCCGACATATTCACTAAGCCCCTTAAGCGTGAATTATTTAACCACTTGCGTTTAGGATTAGGAATGATTGAACAAATTGATTGAATTTTCTTGAAGGATCAAAACTTTCTGAAATTTTCAAAATTCTGGACATTTTTGATTGTCAAATGGGCAGTCCCCTTAAATATATAAGGGCGGCCCTCTTAAAATTAAGGGGACCAGCCTCTATTTAAGGGGGCCGGCCATCTGATGGTAAAATGGTTCTTTGTTTTCTTTCTTTCTTCTCAAATCTGAGTCTAGGATTCTATTTTGCACAAAATCAGGAATTGAGATATTTTGTTTGCATAATTATACTTTCAAGAAAAACCTCAATTCATTTCAAAATCATTCTCACGATTAGGAAAACTCATTGTTTAATAATGATAAAAACGTTTTTCTAAAATCATGCATAATAGTCTTACTCTCGTTATCTATAAGTATATAATCTAATGTATACTTATATATAACATTTAAAAGTAAGCAAAGTTAATTCAAGGAGACTAAAGATTGTTTCTTAGGATTATTTATTTTCCATAGAAGTCGAAGCAATCTTTACTCTACATTTGTTTCATATAGGCACACACTAGAACAAAATCAAGAACTTCATTGTCATATTTGTTCCATCACTAGTTTGCCACTAATAGGTGCCTTCACTTAAGTTAGTTGCTTTAGGTAATATTAATTGTTTAATTGTTTATTAGCTTAATATGCATGCTTAATTTTGTTTATATGTTTATTTTGCAAGCATGTATGCTTTTCATGTAAATTAGACTATGAAAATGCTTGTCTAGTTGCCTAAAGAGTTGGTCTTGCCCAAAATCAAACCCCAAAACAAACATCTTTCTGGAAAAACTTTACCAAAAACCCATTTCTAGCAACCTGGGTCCTCAGACCTGGGCGGCCCCCTTAAATCAAAAGGGCGGCCCCCTTAGAATTAAGGGGACCGACCACCAATTCAGGGAGCTGGCTATCTACAGGACGAGGGTTGTTGTTAGCTTTCTGCTTTTTAGCCCATTTCACCCTAGTTTGATTCCTCATTTCCCTGAATTCGCAAACACATTTTGTCCATCAAATCCTACATATATATTCCTTCCATAAACACATAATCATCACACTATAAATACGCATCATCACCACAAATCACCACTCACTCCATCATGACTTCTCCCAACAAACCAAAGTCAAAACCCTCAAGGCTTGCAAGGATGGGTGAAAAATCCACTTGGAAGAGAAAAACAAGCCCTCAAAACAACGCCATCACATCAAATGGAATTGAACAACAACCAATACCTCCAACCACTTACTTCCCAAACTTCAATCCAAATCCACAAGGTCATTCCTTTGAACCTTATTACAATCCATACAATCCAGGTCAAACCTCTACCATACATTCATTCAACTATAATGATCCATAGAATTATGGTCAATCATCCAATTACACCTCAAACAACTTCTCATCCAACTACACAACCCCAACTCATCCACATCAACCAAATAAACCATTCCAAAATGCCACGGAAGAGCAAAAATTCCGTGAAGATCTCAATGTCATTCGTGATCTTTGTGATCTCAATGCTATGCATCTTGCACAACGCAACTTGGACAAACCTCCCTCATCTCCATATTCAAATTGTTTACCTCACCCAGTCAATTTGGATCAAGTCACCAACCACACCTACTATTATCCTTGTTGCTACTACCTACAAAAACAAATTCTTGACTTAAGTCAGGATATTTCTTGGATTTAATATCTCCTCACTCGTCCTCACCCGATACCTCCACTAATTCGATACAATATCAATCCTTCCACTCCATATCCACCACCATCACACCATTGAAAGCAACCGCCATGATTCCTAATAAATTCACCAAAATAATTTTGTCCATCAAGCAAGACCAAGAGACTTCAAGATGGCAACTTAGTATCTTCTTAATGTAGTTTACCAAGAAAAGCATATATGCATGCTTATGTACTAAAGATTATGTTTTTAACATAATCTATTCTAATAATTTTATTAATGAATGTCTTATTATTGCCATGAATTTTATTGTCTTGCTATATATGTATGCTTTCTATATATATTGTTTGTGCCATAAATATTTTTGCAAGCATTCCATATCTCCATTTCCTTTTATGACCTCAAAACGAGGGGGAGTATACGTCAAGGGGGAGCTCCAAGCTAATCGGGATAACCTTTTTGATGCTAACAAAAAGGGGGAGAATTGATATAAACTCACAAAATACTTGTATATATATACTAATTTTTGTTTAATGAGTTTAGATTTTGTAATCATCAAAAAAGGGGAGATTGTTGATATAAATAATGCATAAAAACGTTATTTATATTTTTCGATATCTCTATGTTTTGATGATCACAAAATGTAAAAACATCAAACGTAAGATTACTACGTAAACAAGTATTAAGTTAGTTTATATCATTTTATCCAACTTAATCACTTAAGGTATGAATAAACAAGTACCTAATACATTTCATGATCAAAGGAGTATTTAATTAATTATTACAAAGTTTATTAAATAATATAAACATATTATATATTTTTGAAAAACACTTTTGGTAATAAAGGAAAATGTTTAAATCATAGAAAAATATATGAATTCAAATTTTTAACCAAAATCAGTTAGTTTTTCACCAAATAAACTTTCCCCAGAAAAAGACAAAGATTATGGCCGTTACAGGTGGGCGGCCCCCTTAATTATAAGGGGCGGCCCCCTTAATTTTAAGGGGGACGGCACGCTCCCTGTGTAAGAAATTTTTGCCTATAAATACCATCTCAAACCTGGTATTTTACACTAAAATTTTCAGATCCAATTCTCTCTAAGCATCTTTCAAAACCCTTTGATCATTAGATTATTAATCCTTGTTTCAAGTGATTCAATCCCTCCTCATCCATCCTCATCCAAAGTGCAAGAGAAGAATACTCCTTCAACATTAAGTTTGAGAAGTATTGTAGATTAGTTGTGTATATTGTGTAAATCTTTTGTGAAGTTGTGAAGTGCTTGTAATTAGATAGATCTAGGTGTATTATTTGTGAATAGAAGTTGTGTAGAGAAGAAGAAGTAGTGAAGTGGTGTGAAGAAGTTGTGGGGTGCATAAGTTGTGTAGAAGTAGTGCTAAGTCGTGAAGTGGTGTGAGATTGGTTCTAGCTACAATTAGAACCCGACATTTAGCTTAGTGTCGTAAATTGGTGTAAGCAAAAGTCGTGTAAGGTTTTCTCCGCTATAAGGGAACTTGTTGACATTGTGATTGTTGACATAGTGAAGAAAACTCCCGAGTTAGGTGCTCGGGGAGTGGAGTAGGACGAAGAGGAGATTCGTAGCCGAACCACTATAAATCCTTTGTCTCACGGTGTGGTATGTGCTATTTTACACATACTTTTGACCTTAGATTAAGTGATAAAAAGACCAAAAACCAACGTTAAACGCCAAAGATATCGTGTTTTTGTGTTTGTGATCGTGCAGGAAAGGATATTGCATAAACGACATAAAAGTCAACCAAAAAGCTTAAAACGAGCACGAGATGTGAAAGAGAGTCTTAAAGCCGAGTCAATGATGATATCTACTTAAGAAAAGCCCAAGACAAATGTATTCCTTAAAGGCTCGAAGAAAAATTCATTAGACACTTAACTGAAGCTCAAAATAGAATTTCAAGAAAAGTCCTGCACATTTGAGCAAGATGTCGCTTTAAAATCTTTTGAAGACCTTTGGAAGAAACGTCAACTCGAGTCCTCAAGATTACATTAGTGTTACGTTTAATGTTTAAGAATGTTTAGTAGTTTGTAACATAGTTTTAGTGCAATATCATGAATTGATAAGGTTCAGGGGCTAAATGTGCAACATTGTCAAACATGTGCAAGCTCTTGACCTATAAATAGAAGCTTAAACCTCATTGTGAAGGTTGGTTAGTCTTTAGGTTAGATTTAGGAGTAGTGTAGATTTTATTTTTGTTAATGAAGTTTTGTTAAGCTTTTATTTTGCTTTCTCTCTCTACTCTCTCTCTAGATTTCTTGTTTAATCTTTACAAGTTTTGAGTCTTTGCTAATCTTTATTTACGTTATCTTAATCTTTCCTTTAAGCTTTTATAAGTTTTCTTGTCACCTTTGCATGTAAAATTTGATTCGAATAAAAATAATGGGTTAGGGGTTGTAAGTGTTCGTTAGCTTATTTAAGCTTATATAAGTTCTTAAACTAGTTTTCAACAAACTTTTTTATAAGTTTTCTTTAGTTTTTATTCGGTTTCATTGTTTTGTTTCACGAAAAGAAAAAAAAACAAAAATATAAGTTCAGTACGTTTTTTTTAAGGGTTTTGCGAGTATGTGTGAATTTGCGAGTATGACAATTTCATTTAATGCTATAGCGAGTATGGAATTTCTAATTAGCGAGTAGTGTTTTATTTCTGCGAGTATCATTTTATGTGGTAGCGAGTATCATTTTCATCTAGCGAGTATGGTCATGGTTGATAGCGAGTATGCTAGTTCTTGTTAGCGAGTATGGTCTTGGCTAACTTTTGCGAGTATGAGTTTCAATACTTGCGAGTATGGTCTATTAGATTTAGCGAGTAGGGATTCATTTTTTCTAGCGAGTATCATCAATTTGTTTGCGAGTTTGGTTCTAGTTTTTAGCAAGTATCATTTTTAATGTACCAAGTCTAAGTTTTTCTCTTTTGAGTCGAGTTACGTTTTCTAATTTTCATTTCTCATTTTTTGTTAGCCGAGTTAGGCTTTTCTTTTCCTCATCGTTTCATCGAGTGAGGTTTTATTTTTATTAAATCTAAACAAAACTCTGTCGAAATTTTCTTAAATCTTTTTAGTAACGTTTTCTTATTTAAGTCTTATGTCTTTTCGTTTTTAGTTTTAAATTTTATTTACGTTTAATGTTTTCAAGTCTTCTACATTTCTTTCTTCGCTTAGTAAGCTTTTATTTTCGTTTATTAAATCTAAAATTCCAAAAACATTTTACTTTCCAAGTTCATTTTATTTCTTTATCGCTTAACTCTCTTTAAAATGAGTTGTGAGTAGNTGTGAGTAATAGTTTAATTCGTGTTTCTTAGTACATTCGAGTCTTGTGAGCTAAGTCGCGCAGTATCAATGGTAGTATTGTGATAATAATCGTTTAAGATCTACTTTAGACTTTTGAGTATTATATTTTGTATTCGATTAGTAATGAAATAGCCTGAGAACGATTAATACTCGTCTATGGTTATATCTGTCTTCAAAAGATTAAATTTGACAACTAATCTCGAGAAAGGAAATATATGTTCGTAAACCTTTAGCTCATTTTAGTGAACTTATATTCGATGTCGCTTGGGAATACATATTGTTTGTGTTAAAATTCATTTACGCTTTTCATTACTTATCGCACTTTAATACCTTGTTTATTTAAGATCATTTATTTACATGTTTCTTTTACTTGCTTACTTATTTTGTGGTCGCTTTATCGCTTCCTTTACTTTAATTGGCATTTTATTTGTCGTTGTAGCATAATCCAAACACAATCATCTTTTAAACCTTATCTCTCAGCATATCTCACGATTGAGTGACGAGATAGTTCAACCCTCGTTGGGACTTACGACCTCGAGTTTAAAAAGCTTCACCGCTTGACAAAACGATCCGGTGCTATCTGATTCCGTGCAGAATTGCGCGTATCAAAAATACATACAAAGTTAGATGTGAGTGGAATTTACCATCAACCTTTAAGAAAAGGCAAGACTTGTAAGAACTCGTGCATAGCTTATATTAAATATATATAATATATAGTAATACTATATTATAGTATATATATATACTATCTATATTATATATATATATATATATATATCTAGATATATATATATATACTTCTGCCCCTCTTTCTTCTTCACTTCTCTCCTTTCTCTTTCTTCTTTCTGTTTCGTTTCTTTCTGCTCTTCTCTTTTCCTCTCTTCCTCTCCTCTTCTTTCTTTATTCTCTTTCTCCTCTCATTCTTCATTCTTTCCTTCTTTTTTGTCTTCTCTCTCTTTCTATTTCCTTTCCATTCTTCTCTCGTCTCTTGTTTCTTTCTCTCTCGTTCTCATTATTTCTCTTTTTCTTCTCTCATCTTCATTCTCTTTTCATTTCATTCCACTTCTTTTTCTTTCTTTTTATTCTCTTCTCTTCTTCTATTTTTAGTGTTCTTCTCATTCAAATATTCACTTTCTATCTTTATTCTTAAGGAATTAGTATATTATGATGCTTTATACATATTTTGCGATATCAAGAAAATTCCTTACTATATGTGTGAATGGCTTGTGATGGTGAATCTAGGTTAAAGCGGCATAAGTCACCGTGACTTTCTATATTACAGACGAGTCGATGTCCCATTATCAGATAATTGAGTCCTAAAGTAGTGAACGGGTCAATAATATGGTCTTCTTATCGTGTGAACTTTGACAGTTCTATAACTAAAAGCCTATAAGGTATTGTTTCACCTGTTGATATTCAATTCGTCTAAGTGAAGAAGGCGCCAATATATTGGATATTGTAGGAGTAACTGTTGAAGGTTTAATCATTACGTAAAGCCGGAGATTGGCCCACATACTAAGATTTTTGTTGAGAACATAACTTGGTATCATATAAATGAATAACAATAAGATGCGTACTACATGCCTAAACATTGGATTATATAATTAGCAAGAAGGATATTTGTCCTATTCCATCCATTGGGAAATCTTTGGAGGCGTTACTCATGCCGGAGCAAACTGGAACGAGAATTGCAGAATTTCCATATTTTAAATCACAATTTTCGAGGCATATGGGGGAACCTAATACTAATCGTTGTTATCATATTCTAAATCAATCCTAAAAATGAATACCGCTGTAAATAATTGAACAGTTATTAAGGTAGTCATCAATACAATTAACCATACGTAACTGTACTTTTGGATATTATACTTAAAACTGTGAATTATTATAAAAAGCTTCCTACCAACTTTTCAAGTTCCGTTCAGGCTGTTGCTAGCTGATAATATATGGTTAAACTCCTATGCCAACGTCTATGTATGATGATAAAATAAAATTTTTGATGGAATCTTAAAACTACCTAAAAACTACGGGAAACATAATAGGGCAAACGGGGAATCCTAAAACGTATTCTAAACTTAAAAATGTAAAAGTTAATTAAATAAAACGTAAGTGCGCAAAATAAAACGTGAATTTAAAGCTACACTAGTCCTACGGGCATGAAATTAATTTTCCTACTTTCTAATGATAAAATAAAATTTTTGGAAAAAGATTTTTTTTATTTTTTTATTTTTTTATTTTTTTTTTGACTTTTTAATATTTAGCTATAATTTAATTTCTATTTTAATCTATGAAATGGGAAAAGTTATGAAAAATTTGAAGGTACTAGTTACTGATATAAGGATTATAAAAAAAATGCAAGAACTTAAACCAAATAAGCTAACAATAAGCTCACAGTTATATAAGCTAAATAAGCTATAGAAAAAGAAAGTACTATAAATAAATAAATTTAGGAATGTTTAGCAACCAAGACCCTGTTAGAACCTAAGTTTATCAACATTTAGTCAAGTCTCGGTTATTTCATCAATTGTAATAGGTTGCTAAATTTATCTATGTTATCTAAGTGAGTTATGTAAACATTAAGAAGTCCAAACACGTCCAATGGGCCTTAAGCCCACACGTCTAGAAAAGGAAGGAGAAAAGGAGTGTTGCCCTAGCTCCTCTCCTATAAATAGGACCTTATGTAATCATTCTCACTTGTTGGTTATTTCATTTACTTAAGGAAACTCTTGCACTTTTATTCTTCATATTTGATCTAATCAACCAAACTCTATTTCTCATCTTATTTCTATCAAATCAATACTTGTGTTTACAATATGGTGACCTAACAAGTGGTATCAATCGCTAGAAGAAGGTGTAACTTTTGTTTTTGTTGCTAAAGAACCAAAGTTCTTGTTTTTATTCGTTATTTTTGCTTCAAGTTTGCTACTTTCTTGTTTGTTTCGTGTTTATATCACATCTTTGTCATCAAACTTGTGTTACAAACTCAAACAACCAACAAAGTCTCAAAGTTTTTTGCAAAAATTCGTATGTTTCTAAACTTGTACCAGTTTTCGAAATTTTTCAAAATTTTGAAAAGTGTTTCAAGTTTGCAACTTTCTTTAAGATTTTATCATTTTAAGGTTAGTTGTACAAGAATCTTGGAATAAAAACATGTTTTTGGCTTGCTTTTAAGAAAAACAAAAATCTGTCAACTTTTGCAAGTTTTCGAGAAATTTAAACCCTAATCTATCGAGATCTTTCTTCGTTGCTCCTAAGGTGTTTTCATTGGTTACTCAGTGCTTTTCTCTCTTGTATAAGAAAGAAAACACTTCGACTCGTTGGATATTTTCGTTATTGTATAATCTTGAAAATTTTGTGAACTTTTTCGAACAATTTGAATTTTTCGAGATCTTTTTCTAACTTTCGAAATCTTTTGATTTTCAAGATCTTTGAAAAACTTTCGAAATATTTTCATAATCTTTCGAGAACTTTGACAAATACACTAAAATCAAAAATCTCGAAACTTTTGTAAAAATTTCTCGATAAATTTGACTTTTTCGAGAACTTTGGACATTTTCGAGATCTTTGGCATTTTATCGAGATCTTTTGGACTTTGACTACTTTTCGAGATATTCAACATTTTAAGCTTTGAGAACATACTTGGGATAGTTTTCGAGAATTGGCATAACACTTATACCTTCTACAAGATCCATTTACACACAACTCTTTCATCATGTCTCAACTACCGTACTCAAACTCTCCTTATACTCCACGTCATAGTACCGACCCTCGTCATGTACTACACTTTGGTAATGAATCAAATCCCCCTATGTTGATTAATGGAAACTACACTACTTGGAAACGACGATTCTTACAATGGGTTGCTGATCGTCCACACGCTGATATCAAATGAAATTCATTGCTGACTCAACAGGCTTCATTGAACTACAAACCAAAAGATACTTTGACTGGCCATGACCTAGACCAACATGTGGCTGACTACCAAGCAAGTTGGTACATCACTCTAGGTCTTCCAAATTCCATCTATTCTACCTTGGATTTTGAAGCTTGTGCTCATGAAATGTGGAAACATGTTGAATCTATGTATCCTTGATAGATCTTTTAGCTCTCGTTGATCGTTAGCAGTGTCTATGTAATCACAAACACTCTAATAGAGAATCTCCAAAGCTTGTATTCTAATGCGGAAAATAAATACAAACATAAACAATGAATACTAAGAACGTTTAATCCTTTAAGGATTATATATTGATAACTTGTAAATACGTTCGTTACATAAAACATAAACTTGTGTTCCTTTTATAGACAAGGAACCCTAACCCTAAACCGTTTCCCAAGAAACGTATCTTCTATAAACTTTAAATAATATGCATTATCTTTTCCTAATATAACTCATGCATATCCTAACTACATTACATAATACGCGGCTAAACATTGTCTGCAGAAACTAAACATGCTGAACTAAGTCTTCAGCAGTAATACTTCGTCAGCAGAATCTGGTCTTCAGCAGATTCCCTTCAGCAGTAACCATCAGTGGATTTCACATTTAGCAGAATTCCCAACAATCCTCCCCTAATCTTGAATTTGACCTGGGTTAAGTTCAAGATTTCTTGATAGATCTTTAAACACAGCACAATAGAGGATTGACTACGTACACCAGCAGCAAAGAACCAAAACTTGACATCTCTATGATGATAGGCTTGAAACACCAGATCTTTGCAGCAACATATGACAGCAGATACATCAAACCAGATAAGTTTCATACTATTCTCATCACATCCAGGTGTGTAAACTCCTGTTAGAGGTGAATCATTGAAAATAATGGATTTGATGTCTCTTTACCAATAGCCATCACTACTGGAGTAGCCAAATGTTTAAGTTCGAAAACCATGGTACACTGATAACCATATGATTTTTAGTAAATCATCAACTATAAACGGATTTGAGTTGTCTTTACCTGTAGCCATTTGCTCAGGACTAGCCAATTCTTAAAGGAAATATCCTTGGTGAATTGAAAACCAATATGGATTTCCACAGCCTTTACCATAAGCCATAGACTCATGGGCTAGCCAATTTTGGAAAAGACAGCAGTTCTTTGAATTCTGTCTGACCTCGTGAATTGCTGGAGGCTTCTAATGTGATCATGAGGAAATGTAAACCAGTTCAAAAGGATTGCTGATGTTCTGGATGCTCCTGATGCCAAGAGATCAAAGCTGTTGAGATTAGTTCAATCTTCTGGCAGGTTGTACATGCTGATGGCTACTGAATCTTTACCATTAGCTGAACTACAGGACAAGCCTTCATTTCTATCTGTGGATGAAGGCTCTTGCAATCAAATCCTCAGTACTCTCTGTTCTACATAGATGTTCTCTTATGTTGGTCCCGCGTTTCTTCTGAAGCCTGCCCCTTCTGGTTGCCTAACGATTCCTCTTCCACCTAGTCTCTGAAGAAAAGAGTACTTGCTGCTGCTTTCTTCTGTATCTGCTGCTCAAGGGGAGGATCTTTCTTTTCCACGATAGGAGAAATGTTGGTCCAAGAAAGGCCCTGACCACGGGAGGCGCTGCCTAAAGCTAAGCAGGGCTAGGGGAAGCAATTGGGATTCAGTTGTATCGATTAGAGATTCGTTCCTTCTGATGCTCACTTACTTCTGTTGCTGCTGAAGATGTCTCTGTGCATCTGCCTCAAGTTATCCGTTCTTATCTCTATGGGTGATATTGTACCTGGTAGAAGGAAGAAGAGAATGTCTAACAAGAACATAGTTGCTTTTGAGAAAGATCGTATCGAGGATTTCAAAGAAAAGGAACTACAAGGAGATCAGGAGATCATCTTAGGAGGAGTAGATCTGGCAGGCTGACAATCGCTACTTTTCTCAAAAGGATGTCTACTGCACTTTTCCAGCAAGTTTCTATAGTGTGTGTAACTGATTGGAAAGTTGTGATTGGTCAGCTCAACACCGATTTTCCTAAATGGATGGATCTTCCATGGAGGTTCATTCTCTTGGAAAGATATACTCATTTGGTGGATAGGACCACGACCTGCAAACTCTGTGATTGGCCTTTCTGGTCACATCTTTTTTTCATTATGGCAAAAGAACATAAACCACAAGGCTCTGGTTGTACTTAGTTTGGGAGATCTTCAAGTGCTGTTTGATCTCTCAAACTCCCAAGGCGTCGGAAGGGTATTCTATTTGGAAAGAGGAGGATTCGGGCTATGGAAGGTTGGATACCTGGAGATTCTATCTCTCGTACCTCTAATATCGATGTTTCGTAAGACTAAGTGGTGGTCGTATGAGGAGTATGCATGTTTTCTGATCAGCCGAGGTATCCAATGTCTTCTCTAAGCTGCTGAAAAGATTAGTTGAGAAAGAAGTTTGGAGGTGTCCTCCTAATCCAGTTGTCTAATGATCTCACACATGTTTGAGCAATGGGTTGGGCTTGGATCACAGTCTCAGCTTCTCCAACAGAAGGGCTTCTACTTAAGTCCTGGTAGTATCTTGTTGTATATATTTTGTTTATCTTTCTATTATTTAAAAAAAATTGGATTATGGTACGTAACTGTTTACAGATGTGTTGATGGTTATCAACTCACCAGATGTGACTTGTGTCCATTCAAGAGTTGGCTAGTCCAAAGGGTACAGCTTTGGTAAAGACATATCAAATCTGTTGATGGCTGAATGGTTTGCCAAAAATCATAGGTACTCACTTACCCATGCTTAATTCCTGAGAGTTGAAATGGTCATCAATTCACCATGGATCTGTATTCATTGAAAATCCTAAGAATGAGCCGAGCTGCACGACGTCATATTGGGTTGACGCCGACAGCCCGGCAAAAACTATATATTATAGAACTTTTTCCTTTTATTGAAGGAATTTTAGAGGTGGAGAACTTGGGACCAAAACCCTAGTACGAGTTTTACAACTTTGGAGGGGTTCCAAACCCTTCCAACTTGCAATGTTCAATGAAGATAAGTCCTTGTATTATACATATGTCATGTGTTGTGTAATATATATTTTGCTTGTCTTTCTTTTAATATGCTAGGTTAACTTACTTGTGTTTGCTTAGATCTAATGAAACCTAACTATTGATTATCAATGTGATGTGTATGTTGTGATTGTAGTTTGGTTGAATGTTTCAATCTCGTTAGACAAGAAAACTGGCCTAATCTCCTATATGTAACATGCTCTGAACGTCTTTAGAAAACGTGAATCATATGTGCGTTATTGGTGTTTATAGTATATTTCATGCTAGGTTGCTATCGGTGACCAATAAGGTATGCTTGACGTATATTAGGGTTTTCAGACGGCCTTCCTTGACGTGGTCATAATTGCTGGTTCCAGATCTGACGGCCTTGGTTGACGGCGTCACCAATTTGCACTACGAACTCTCTGGCCCGTCACGAGTCTTTTTTCCACTTCTGGACTTCACTTGTTCCTGACGGCGTCACCTTGTAGAGTGTGACGGCGTCACCTTCTGTGATCTTTAAGGTCTTTTGAGTTTTTGTTGTTTTCCGCACTTTTTCACTCCGAAAACGCCCGAAAATGCTTCTTTTGTGATTTTCCCTTCAAAAGTACCTAAAATGAGAAAAGAAACGACTTTGGGTGAAATCCAAACCAAAAACATACGAATTAGGACTCAAACCGACCCCTAAAAACGTAACATTTTTCGTCTCATCACTCATGTAAGTTCTTTGTTCAGCTGCAGTCTTTGGTTTATCTCTCTTTTCCTTTGACTTCTTAGCTGCAATAACTCTTCTTTTCTCATCTTCAGCCTTCTTCTTTTGTTGTCTAAGTGCCACCATTTGAGCAGCAAAATTCTCCTTATCAAAATCAACTCCCAGTATACTCTGAGCAAGGGTAGAATTTGATGCAGCCTGCATAATATAATTATCCCACTGCTCATCAGTAAAATGAATGGATTGAGCATCCAATTCTCTTTGTCTTGCAGGAGTTAGATTGGAAGTGAACTGATCTGAAAGCTTCTCTTGAAGTGCCTTGCTTTTCATCATGTCTTCATACTCTTTAAGCCTTCTTGCCTGCTCAGTTATGTCAGTGGCAGTCATAGAGTCAAGATCAATGACTTCATCAGCTAGAGTTGCTTTGCCCTTGTCAGTAAGATCTACATTTGGAAGATTTGTAGATGGCTCAGTAGTCATATCATCATGAGAAAGATCCACAAACGATATATCCTCAGCAGCTGCAGCAGGAGAAACTGGTGAAGTAGAATCTTTCTCAGCAAAAGTAGCACCAGCAGATTCAGATTCCAAAACATGAGTTCTTCCAGCAACAAATACCACTGAAGGTTCTGCTGAAGATGTAAGAATAGGGAGTGTTTGTCCTTGTTCAGAAGAAACAGTCACCATTTCCTCATCAGCAGGATCTTGAGCAGCAGCAACTTTAGATGACTCAGCCAGATACAATCTTCTTCTCTTTCTGCTGAACTGAATAGTTGTCCTTTGTGAAGTTGCCTTAGGAGAAGAAGCAGCAACTTTATGAGCCACATTAGCTAGGACCTCAAGAGGATCCAACTGTGACTCCTCTGGTTCTTCATCAGAAGCAATCACAAATCTTCTCTTTCTTTTCTGTCCAAGCTGTGCTTCCAAACCCTAAACTTTGAGTTTCAGACTTTCTATCTCAGCACCCATTGATGATTTAGTATCATTGAGTTCCTTTCTCAAGTCAGCAACTTCCTTGTTAGTCCTGTTAAGAATTTCACAAACAGTTGTTAGAGTAATAGGGTCCTCAGCTCCACCAACAGATTGCTCAGTGGTATTGGGAGCTTCATTGGGCCTTTCAGGAGAAAGTGGCTCAAAGATAGGAAGTTCATCAAAAATATTCCTATCAGGGCTTGGTGTGGACAGTCTAGTAATCTCAGGTTCATAAGGTAAAGGCATTTGAATACCAGAAGACTATAAAGTCTGTCCATCCTCAGGAACTTTCTCATCAGGAACAATAGAGATAGGTGGTGATGGTGGTCTAGGTAAATTGGATGGTGATGGTTGGTCAGTAGATGCCTCAGCAGTATTGGAAGGACCCTCATCAGTGGCAACTAATGGAGTACCATCAGCAGCTAGACCAGCAGATAATGAAATACCACCATCAGCAGGTGGTGGAGAGGGTGGAGCTTCAGCAGCAAGACCCTCACCAGCTTCATTGTTACCTTGTGGCAACATTGCTGGTAAAAGAGGATGACAGGGTCCTACACTATTGGTTTTCATTGAGGCAAATACCTTCTTGGTAAGAGCATTAATAGGATTATGTGTTCTATCTACAGTTGTAATATTTAGTATTATTTGTAGAAACCTAGGGTACATTAAAAACTTATGTGTTTTTCTATCAATATTTTCCAGCAAATTCTCAAAAATAAATTTAGAAAAATTATAAGTTAACCCTTTAGAAAGACAAACAATACCACAACCCAATTGGGTAGAGAACTGATCCCATCCTCCTACTTTGTTGCTGATACACTGAAGTAGGGTGTGCACCAAGAACTTCCATACACAGCAGAATTGATTCTTGAGCCATTTGTCTGTTGCAGTCTCCTGATAGCCTGCAGCCCTTAGCCCGTCAAGAATCACTGTGACATTTGAATGAAAAACACCATCTTCATCATCCAATTGTAGCTTTGTCCTTATCAACGACTCTGTCACCACATACTCTGTCCCATCAATTGTAGCTACAATCTCTGTGTCAGACCTTTTCCTTGCAGTTGCCCAAAATTGTCGCACCAAAGATTCATAAATTACATTTGGACAATGTGTTAGAGCAAAATGAATCTTGGAACGCTTCAAGAACTCAACCATAGGATCATATTCTTCATGTCCTTTAGCCTTTCCCAAGAATGCAACCTTGTTATGATCCGATTTGAATTTTAGAGAAGCCATGGAAGAGATTAAGTGAATTAGGTCTTGAACGATAGTGGGTTTAAATTTGTTTGAGAGGGAATCAGTTGGTTTGGGCGAAGATACGATAATTAGGGTATAAATAGAAGTTACACGGTTAGGGTCAAAAGAATCGGAGCAAATCGTTGACCAAATCCCACGTGTAAATTAAATTTCAAATTTTGTAACGTTACCCTTCAGCAGAATCCATGGTCAATCTGCTGATCCTTCAGGTCAATCAGCAGAAACGGTTGGTAAAATATCTTCAGTAAATATCAATCGTTTCACTGTGCCACCCGTTACGCATTAATTACCCAATCAAGTTGACTCTGCTTATAAAATCTACCCCAAATCTCAATCTTTATCATTCACTTATTCCCAAATTAGGATAGAAACCCTAATTTTCCAATTAACCCTTAATCTCCAATCAAAACCATGTCATCAAAACCTGATATCATCGATCTCACTTCTTCCTCATCATCATCATCTTCCAGTGATGGTTGGAATGCGTATTTTCCACCCATTCCACACCCCAAACCACATCCAGTTTCCACTAACCAAGGAACCAAACGAAAGCATGAGAAGGGGGAACCAAGTCAAGCCCCCGTTCCTGCTGCCTCCAATTCTACTGATGATTCGAGCCCTTGGATAGGTTATCCTGCTTCAGATAGAGACCTAGTCTCTCCTTTTCTCTTTACCTCGGATGAGGAATCTTCCGAGGATGAATATGAAGATCCCTCCTTTCTTCCTCCTTCCACACCTGAGAGACCACAATCAAGGTCTAGGAAGACTAACCCTCCACTTCCAAAATCAAGAGAGGTGGTTCTTGGTCTTCCTGCTTCAGAAGGTAAGGGAGATGGCAAAGGGAAGGGAAAGATGGAGCAGTTGTAAATGTGAAGCTGCCAGGGACCAAACTCACAAGTTCTTGAGCATCTTCATCATCGTTTTCATCAATCCATCTTTCCATTTTCATCTTCAGCATCTTCATCGTCCTGGACATGCATATCTACCACTTTTGGCACTGATGATGAACTAGTTAGGCTTTGTGTAGTTGAATATGTAATAGAATAGGTTTAACTTTTGAACTTGTTTGTAAGCTGTAACTCTTTTCTTGAATGAATGAATCAATTTTTTTAAGTTAATCTCTTTGTTGCACTTGTTATAGTTTACTTCAGTAGAAACAATGTTGAGCACATATATTCCACTTCAGTAGAAACCACGAGAAATAGTTGTAAGACCTTCAGCAGGAACAATGAGGAGCTCTTTGATCCTAATCCAGCATAAACTATTACTTCTTCAGCAGCAACACTCAGCAGCTCACACTACATAATTCCAAGCAACCAATTCATGATAATCTTCTTCAATTATTGCCAACTACACACAACTGCATTCTGCAACATAGACACAAAGTAGCAAACCAAATATACAAACTAATATGCTGTTACACACATTAGATGGTTAGTGTTAGAAATCTAAAATTATACAAATTTACAACAACAATCAATCCTCCCCTGAGGCATATGCCTCCCCTGAGGCTTATGCCTCCCCTCAAACTGTGCATTTAAGGGTTAACCATCCCAATGTGGACAACTAAGTGTTGAAACCTAGGTCCATCAAAAGCTTTTGTTAACAAATCTGCCACATGATCATCTGTGTGAATTTTAACAACCTTGATCAAATGTTTTTCATATGCATCTCTTATAAAGTGGTGTCTTATCTCAATATGCTTTGTTCTATTGTGAAAAACTGGATTTTGAACAATGCATATGGTACTTTGATTATCAATAAAGATTGTGGTGTTCATGAAATTAAACCCATAATCTAGCAACTGATTTTGTATCCAAAGTACCTGCCCACAACAATTGGTAGCAGCAACATACTCTGCTTCAGTAGATGAGGTAGCCACAATGGTTTGTTTCTT
>LBNU01037697.1:16447-32697 GCA_014162995.1 Artemisia annua
TCAGAATTATAGTGCAAGACCAACAATACCCCAAAAGAAAAGACATAACATAGCATAGGTCAACACCGTTAATAGTACATCATCATAATACATCATAGATTTCATACTTGACATTGGTCTTACAAGAATTGCAAAACAAATTCAAGCTTCTGATAAAATCTATCAACCGAACTAGTCAGTCGACACGTATTAGATAAACTACTATCAAAGTTCTATCTCTATTCTATTCTGGATATAAATTATTTTTTTATTACTAATCACTTCTTTCTTGCATGGTTCGCTTTACAACCAACAACCCATCATTTTGTGATTGAAACATATCCCAGGGCTTTTCATATAGCTTCCTATACCACCACCTAATATCGGCTCCGGGTGTTCTTGTTTATTTTGGATTGCTTGATCTGTATGTCGATCATACTAATCATACCAACTTCTCTTTATCTGTTAAGAGGAGAATTACTTGTTTATGTGATTCCTCTATCATATGTTTTAAAAATCTTCGCATTTGAGAAGCTATCTAGGATACTAACTTGGATTAAAAAGTGTAGATTGACAGGGACACCTCAACCCTCTGTACCATAATGGTACCCATCAACCCTTTCAATTCTATGCAAACTTGTAAACTGAAGTTACGACTTTTGCATTTTCTTTCAACTTCAACTTTTGCATCAAGAATGATCTACTTCTGGATGATGAATCGCACACAAGAGGGCTGTCAACATGATTCGGTCACTTCAAAACATTGTTGAATTCATTATGAATGGGCATGTCTTATAAACTTTTATTATAACTTTATTTACAAATTTTGTCCCACATACTGTCAAACTTTTGGGTTAACTGATGCTATCGGTATTAAGTAACTGACGCCACTGTATAAATCATATGGATTCAGATTATGCTTGTTTGGATATCGCTGTATTTATCCTACAAATAGGTAGACGGTAATACTACAAACAGAAACACATTGTTCCCTTAGAAACGAAACTCCTTATCTATTTCAATTTCATTTCATTGGATAAAGCAACCATAATATAAAAACAACATGAAATTTCTTGAATTATATCAAAATCGAAGAGGCAATGTGCCATGTATTTACACCATGCAATCAAACTATTATTGTATTAAGCTTCACCAGGGAGCCGATGTTTTCTGTTGTGTAAAACATACTTGACGACTTCGTAAAAGGATACTACTATACCAACTGACGGACCTGCACGTCCAACACGAGGCCCAACTCCCATGAATAGTCCCTTCATCCCTCCATCCCTGTACCAACAGAATTTTAAAGAACTTTAAACAGCAATAATCGTGGAATATAGACACAAGGCAGCAAACTAATCAAGTTCATGATGCTGCTAAAGTGTCGTTTCTAAATTTTTAAAAATTATACCCTGCTATTTGTTAAAAAAATAATTATACCCTGATAAGCCTGTTCAGTACTTTATTTAGAATCAGCCATCAAGTCATGATGTTATGAGTTTTGTTGTAGAATGGAAATTGAGAGATGATAGTGGGAAGCTGCTTACCTCCATATTTCGACCAATGTTTGTCTGGTGGTCATATTTAGTGCGCGTACTTGATCTTTCTGAAAAGGTTGTAATAAAAACATATTACCATCATAACCAGCCAGTAATTGCAGATACGTCATATATGCAACCATCTAATTTGTATACACATCAAACTTTTTAGTGTTGCAACTTTTGCTACCAAGTTGCATGCACATGTAAAACATCTATCCCAAACTGAAAAACCGACAATCCATACCGAGATTCCTATTAACCAAACCGGCTATTTTTTCCAGCTTTTCGGTTTTAATACGGTTCATGATTTTGATGACGGACGGTCAACCAAACAGATAACTTTTTAGCACATATCTTATAGTATTATATTAAGGGTTATTTTAGGTATTAATACATATTTGTGTCTATGATACCGTGACATAACTACAGAGTATCAGACAAGCCCATTTGCGGTTTATTTAGCAAACAGCCCATTTGAAGTAGTATGTATATTTGTAATTGTATCCTTTGGTGAACAAGCAAGGGCATGTGTTACAATAACCAGTTGGCATGTATCTTTTTCTAGGCAAGTAGAGATTTTAATTAAGAATAGAGATAGAGAAATGGATTATGGAGACAAGACCATGGATCAGATCTCTAAACACAGTCATTAGGGGGTTTTATGTAAACCCAAGGATGTGGGTTTCCTTTCTATATTTTAATCCCATTCCTAATAACCAAACAAATTTGTATGGGAGTGATGCCCATTTCCATTCCTATTCCCAAACACACCCTTAAGTTTTACACAGCAGAAAGTATTATTCTAAAGATTAAGTAACAATATTAGTCTGATGGGCCATGAAGCTCCTATACTTGTGTCCATGATGTGTGATTGCAATTTTCATGGGACAGGGCAATTACAGATTACAGCAGTAACACGAAGCTTTACAAGCCTAAATTTTAACATAATATAAATGATAACTCCCTGTACAGTGTGACTTGATAAATTATGTGCCAGAAGTTTAATCAACAGTAAACAGTACCTCTATTTGACGTCGGGTCTTTGCAACGTCCAACGGACATGTAGATGCAGCAGCAAGGCATCCTGCAACAATACCAGCAGAAAAGTTGGCACCAAGAACAGTTACAGGGCTAGTTTCATCACTTGACATAGCCAATAGTTGTCTCCTGACCTGCAAAACGATCAGGAAGATTATTTAATTCACTTTAAACTGACATATATGATAGATAATCATGTTTGAGGTTGCAGCTCTCACTGGCTCAAGGGTAGCCCAGCAAATTGCAGAGAACGGAACATCACGAGCTAGTTGTGCCCCAAGGCCAGTCCACAAAAACCGAGAGCTATGTAAGGCTGCATAAGAATATGACAGTTACTTGCTGAAGAAACTTCTGTATCGACAAAATTATTGCAACATGTACAAGGAGCAACTTACAGCTTTGAAGGCTATTTGTGCTTCTGTTTGTAGCAATAATCTCAACAAGCGTCTTCAAAACTCCTGGAGAGCTTTTACCACTATGGGCTTTAAACGCCTATATATCACAAAAGTTTATCAGCGCTATATAACAATGGGAACGAGGTTATAAAACGAGTAGGCTAATACAAATGAAATGCCAATACAAGTATAATCACCTGCATACGGGTTCTTGCAAGTTCAACAGGGTAACAAGAAATACAAGCTAGTGAACGGGCAACAGAACCTGCAACTAGTGGGACATAAGGAGTCATGCTTGATGCATTTTGGGATGAATATTCTTCCATAAAATTGCGGAAAATGTCATAACAGGGCAAGTAGATGCCCACCTGGTAACATTAAGTATCGTAAATCATAAACCATCAACTTTAATAAATAAACAAAATCTTCTCCAACTTCTCACAGATAAACAAACTATTACACGCCAAAAAAACTGATATAAACTTACTGTGGGTACAGCCAATGCTAGACTTGCACCTGTTCCCCTCCAGAGTCTGCCAAATCCTTCCTGCACAAGTCAAGTAACTTTCAGCCCAAAAAGGAGCAGTCGACTTTATACTACAAACCCAACGTCACCTTTATGGTAACAATGTGAATAAAAACACATGGTCCACATCTACAGGACGATGAAATCACTCTAACCTGGCGCGTAACTTTGTAAAAGACATCTAGAGTGCCCTTATATTGAGAAGACTCTGGAGCACATGCTGGTTCACCAAGAACTGAACGATAGCATGATGGAAAACATCTTGTATCTGGTAACATCTGAATAACAAATCAATATCCCATCACATTGTATATCAGAATCCCAACCATATTGTGTGTCTTTAGAAACATTAGTATAAATCATAAGTGAAGCGACTTCATCATAAAACGAAAACTGCAATCAATTTGTAACCTCCACCCCTATATATTTCGAATCGGCTAATGTTCCCATGTTTGGGATTGCATTTTGAAACTGCTTATCAGGTTATTGTATATTAGTACAATAGATAAGTGGTTATGGGTTTTTGGAGAGAAGCAAACCGTTATGGTTAATTGCTTATCTAAAATGAAATAAGCAGTTTGGGAGTTGCTTATTCAAACTGCTATTCTGATTCTAGATATCTATCCAAACTTAAAAAATCAGAAAATTTTTAAACTCGAACACCTTTTTTCTGATAATTATGTTTCACTGTAAGCATATCCAAACACTATCTTAAGCATTGTATTTTGTTACGGTTGATTTAAATCACCTTTTACATATTACCAAAAAAAACATAAGCTATTTTGATAAGCAATCTCAAACAACCCCTAGTAAATTTCCATATGATCATCCACCAATATACAGATTGGCAAGCGATAATATTCATATCAGACGGATAACATATAACAGAAACTACCTGATACAATTCAACAACAAATGTAACATACTGTTAACAATGTCAGATTATTCGTCAAACTAAAAAGAGGAATAAATGATAAGTAAATATAAACCATGTTAGTTTCAATGGAGTAAGTGTGGCTTAAATTATGGTGTTACGAACATGGACGGAACATAGAAGGGACCGAAGGGGGCTGCGGCCCCCCCAAATTTTTTGACCCTATGTATATTTTATACCTTTTTATATATCGTTTTAGCCATTTTTAACATAAAAATTTAAGCGTAGTGTATATTGGCCCCCCTAAAGTAGATATTTTTCAAGTTGCCCCCCCCCACTNTTATTGCTAACCCTAAGGGCTAAGGATACATTCAAATACACTACCATCATAAGCTAATGCAAACACTTAAACTTATTATCTTACTATAATCAGCTAATAAAAACACTCAACACCAGGCTTATGTGAAACATAAGCTTAAGCGCAAAAGATAAGCTCAGACAAACACTCCCTTAGTTAGAAGAAAACGGAAAAATACAAGTTTAATAGGTGCATTTTTCTCCAGAAGTGTATGCCGCCATGTTTAAAATCAAGCATATCTTAAAGTCTTCCAACAACGTAAGCTTTGTTACAGGTAATTTTTTCCCTGAAAAGCAAAGATATACACACAGCCACACACCCTACAGTCTAACCAAATCTACATCTATTATATCCACCTAGTGTCCAGACAGATTGGTACTTGAACTCACAACCATTATGTTGGACTTTGGAGGGCCACCTAGGTACCACTGGGCTACAATCCCGCTGCTAGAAAGTTCCTTAAGAATTGATTAGACAGCATCTATCTATTAAAAGAACACAGAAGCAGATTTACTAAAGAATCCTTGAATTACTTCCATTTGAGAGCACAAGATTTGGTATTTAATAGTAATTCATATCAGGAAGATAGAAACCACCATCAAATAGCCTAATGGTAAGGTCCTTGGCTTTCAAACAAGAGGTCAAGGGTTCAAACCTCGCTAGGTGGGTACATTAGGGGGTCGCCAAGAGAGGGTTGGAAACAGTCGCAGGATTTATTTTATTTTATTATGATTATTATTGTTATTTTTAGAATGGCAATTGTTTTACAACCTACACCACCAATCTCACAAATTCTATCTCACATGTCTACCCACAACCTCTAGGTTGATGGGCCACTCACATACCCAGTGAGGCCACGTACATCTAAGTCAAAAGGCTTGCCCTCCCCGGGTAACCTACATCCATTTAAGAGGATAGACAACCGCCAGCAAGTGGCCTAGTGGTTAGGCACCTGATGCCCTCACAAGAGGTCTCAAGTTGAAACCTCACTAGGTATGCATCTTGAGGGTGGCCAGGGAAAGAATTGGAAACAGTCACGGGTAAACCCCGGTTCGTCCCGTACGTACAGGGAAAACCTCGTCCGTTTGCCCATTTTCATATCAGGAAGATAGACATGTATTACAAAAACCATAAGCAATTCTAATAAGCAATCCCAAACAACCCTATGGAAGTACGCGAGTTTATGCAAATTGGTAATGTGATAAGGAACAATCATACAATATATCATTTGCCGCAACAAAAACGTCTTCTCAGACAAAAGAAAAGAGAAATGAAAAATACCGTGTTAGTTACGAAGGAACATGTGTGGGTTAAATTATGATAAGGAACACCCGCAGCCTGTGCTTGTAACCTTGTCTGCATAAAATTAACCAAACCAACAATTAGCCTTGTATGAAAATAAGGGACCCACACAAAAAGTACAAAAATGTGTACTCGTGAGTCCTTTTTCAGTTTTTCGTCGTTAGTATACCCTTTTGGTGTGCTTAACTTGTGCCCGCAGCACAAGTTAGAAACATCCATGAATATAACAAATTATGTGTTAAAATTTTATATAGTACCTTAGCGACATCGAGGGGGTTGACGATGATAGCGGATAAAAACGCGGCTCCAGCAGCTGATAACGCCCTTTCTGAAACACCTAAATTTGAATTATTATTATTTGAAGATGATGATGATGATGATGCCTCTGACGTCACCATTTTTTTGGGTGTTAAAAATTTTAATCAACTGTTCTAGAAATTGTAATTATTTGGTTTCATAAGATGCAGATTACGTGTTCGATTAAATGCGTAAATGAAATAAAAATGTTTTGTTTTGGTTGGTAAGAGGATGTTTTGTTGCATGGAAGAGAGGGGGGATGGATTCGTGGCGTTAAACTAAAGCAGTCGACATCAGCGTTTCGTTTTGACTTTTAACTGGTTTCTTCTAGTACATATACGTAAACATTTTCATCTACCTACATTTTTGACTTTTCACTCGTTTCTAAAATGGTTTTTTATTCTTGTTATGCGGAGTCTCAGCTTCGAAAAGTCCAAAAATGACCCAAAAATTATTCATAGAGTATCGTATGTTTTATCATGACATTGCAATGTATTACTGTATTATTAATTTATTATTATGTTAGTTGTTCTAAATCGGTTTGTATCAATATCTTAAGATTCCAAAAGGTTTATTCTACTACATATTAAGGCCCGTTCTAATAATTGTTAAAATTATCGTTATCTTCACGTCAGCGTTACATCACCATTTATCATATCACCACTATCATCACGTTTTACTTTTTTATAGTCGTCACAACTAAAATACTTATTTTATACAAACATATTGTAGGGGATAAGCGGAATAAACGAACACAACCGGATATTGTTTGAATCTCTGAAAGGCGTGTGAACACTTTCAGATCGAATCAATTCGGTGGTTCGCCCGAATTATTCAATCGGATACAATTCAGAGATTGAGAACGTTTTGTATGCTTGTGTTTGAGATTGATGAACCAGAGAAAATTGATGACCAAATTGAAAAGCGTATCAATCTACAATCTGGGATTAGGGCACAAACTGTCTCTTATGCAGTTTTTCCAAAGGTATCAAAGTTGTCAAAATTAGTCCCTTAATTTCTGAAAATTTAATTTTCTGAGGAACTTTTACCATAACAACTTAGACCCTGCCAGCCCGGACCCCGTCCCTTAGGGGCTTCGCCCCTAAGATCATAATAGATTCAAATAGGCGTGCACTCCGCACCTCCAAGCCTAAATGATGTCTCATTATGACTAAATTGGTCAAACAAGTTAATCCAATTACACTAAAATATCCAACATTCCTCCCCCATTTTAGTGCAATCCTTGATTAACTAAAACAAATGATCTCAAACAATCAAACTTTTGCATAAATGAAATGTCGTGACGATTGAATTTCACATTAGTACATNATAATAATAATAATAATAATAACAATAATAATAATAACAATAACAATAATAACAATAACAATAACAATAATAACAATAACAATAACAACAATAACAATAATAACAATTATAACAATAATAATAATGGGTGATCACCATTATTGTGCAGTTTTTAAAAGTGAGAGGGTGATGTTGATAGAAGTCATGCGTGACCATGAAGATATGTGTGAGGGCTTACCCTTCATTGTGACTAGTCTAAGAAAAAAACACATTTGCTTAAAACTTAAAAACATAAAAATAAGTAATGTTGTTAGACTAAAATACTCTTACTTATAAAAGGCAATGCAATCTATTAGTAAATATTTAAATTCTTAATCACAATTTAATCTACTAACTTTTTTTCATTCTCATTTACTCCACACACATATATACATAAAAAATGCACATAGAAATTGACGTTACCATAAACCATCATCGCTATGCGCACGTATCTAGTCATTTGTAATTCATATATAGTTTGTCAACAAAAATGTTGAACTATGCGGTTTTTAGCCACCAACCTTTTCGATTTATGCAAATCGATCAACGGTGGTTAACAGGAATCAATGGTGGTCAATGATGGTCAAACTTATTGAAAACCTGTAAGTCTTGCTCAAAATAACATAAACACGCCAAAAACTTATTTTAATCACTTAAAGTTGTTGTTTATATATATTACAAGTTGTTAGTATGAGGTAAATCTTGCCGTAAATACTTAAATTTCACCAAAAATACTCAAACTCGCCAGAAATACCAAAAACTTTCTGAAAATGGCAATCTGATTAATCCCGCCTAGACCGATTACAAGCTACAAGGGAGTCGACCGACCGACTACCGATTTGCGATTTTTGCAACCTTGGTTTTTACCATTAAGCTAATTTAAGGTGTGTTTGTTTTTACAAAAAAAAATCTTACTAGCTTCTTACATCTTATCGAGTTAAACGCAATATGAGTTGTTTGCTTTTTTCTTTTCATTCAGACGCGGAAACATTGAACATGTTACTCAATGAGAAGTGATGCACATGTCTTATTATCTCTTAATCCTAAATATATCCGTTCATTGCTTCACACCCTCAATACCCTTCATCTCATCAACACCCTCAAACCCCTTCACCAACCTCCGTCGACCACCTCCTGTCGCCGACGTCTCCACCTCCAATCGACGTTATCTCCACCTTTCAGCCGCCAAAATGATTTTTGTTTTTCTTTTTAACTTCTATGCTTTATTTGTATCAATTTTAAGTTTATGATAAAAATGATTTGTTTCATATTTACACAAATTCGTAACATTGCGACGGTTTAATATATAAATTGTGGAAACAAACTATGAAAGTCATTCCTTTATACAAAAACAAACAATATTAGTTTATTCAAATTCAGACATTTTAGCCACCTCTTTACAGTAAGATGTGGTAGTCACTCGAAACATCTTAATAAAACAAAGAAGTCTTGACTGCTATATAAAGTTGATTCACATGGATTGAACACTGAATTAAATATGGATTGAGATCCTTTAAAGTTGATTTAAACATGATCCGTAATGTTATATCACAATTTTTTTTTTAAAATAATAAATAAATAAAAAAAAATGGTTCCCTCCGTTGGCTCATTGTTTTGTTTGTGAGTGAACATTACCGGTCATGTTCATATCATCTTGGGAGGATCCAATCCATTAAATATCTGTTTCCACAAAGTGTAACAAAAAGTTGGTTATAGCAAGCAATGCAATTTTTGGTTTGCAAAAGATGGTCGTCTTTTGTTTAGAAGTTGTAATAATCATTTTCGATGATACGTATTAAGTCTAACAGTACTACAGTAGGTATAGTAAGGTAGATTCTGATTATTTTAACTTTTAAGTTAAACAAACAAAAGTAAAGTTTACAGAATTAAGTCACCTTTGCATAATTGATCGAAGTATACTAGCATGCGTATTAGTATTCTAGCGTAACCGTGACAAACTGAATGTAGCATACGTTAACATACTATGTCCATAAGATTAGCATTTAGATCTAAGTTTATTAAACATTTACCACGTGAATTCCTATCACACAAACCATAAGTTTCATTTTAAATTTTTAACCAGAGGTGACCAAAATTCAGGCTACAAAGTCGAAAACCATAATATCCCTTACCTACAAAAACCATACTATGCGTGCCTGATTCAAGGCGGCCTCCGAAACTCAGTACTCGTTTCAGTGGCAATTTGCCACTGGAAATCTTAAACCACAGAATCAGCCCAACCTCTTAAAATCCTGAATTCAGATATTTTTTTCACCCTATTTACTACTAGCAAAAAGATTGGCTTCAATGTTGCACTAAACTTAACCACCAAAACCAAGCCAAAAAATGTACATGTTTGATATACGATTATGAGTTATGACTAACTAACTAGCTAGAAGTGACAAAACTGTTATCAACTCTGGGGAGAAGGTTAGCTATGCTGAGTTGCTGACAGACGAACCCTTGGGATCTTCTGTAGCTTTTTCTTTGTGTGTGTTCAGTCTTTCCTGTAACCGGATGGTAACGTGACAAGAAATTGAGTTATACATGTCAATAAGGGGTATGTATATTGAAGTTTTGGTACCAAGTCTTACCATTAAATTGGCATTTTGAAGCTTCAGTTTTTCAGAATTAATGGTTAGCCAATTAATCTGAGACTTGAGGCTCAAATTTTCAGTATTGAGGGCTTCAACTTGTGCAGCAAGTTGGTCTTCTAGAGCCTGGATCGTCAAAATTTGAAACCAAATGTTTATTAGAATAGTTCGGAAAGTAATCATGCAGGTCTATTAATGTGGGATGAAGAATCCTTGATACCAGTTTCTTCAATCTCGACCTTTCGGCAGCTTCTCGATTGCACTGCTTTCTCCACTCCCTTTTGAGTTCTCGCTCATCCTGTATCAACGTTCTCGGCCTAGTAGCAGCTTCTCTAATAAACTGCTTTCTCCTCTCCCTTCTGAGATTTCGGTCATTCTGATCATAATCATTCACATAAACAAACTGTGAGGTATCTTTAAAGAAACAATTTCCATTTAACATTTACCAGATTCTAATACTTTGACCTGTCTGTCTAGTTAGACAATATCTTAAAACTATACAGATGCCCAAAATGAAAAAGCGAACCTGCAGAAACAATCTGTGAGGTGTCGAATTAACAATAGGTGATGTCATGTTAGCAGCCGCATTAGGAAACTCCTTATGATTCAACTTGATGAATGGGTTAGGAGAAAAAGCTTCTTCTACTTTAGGCGAAACTTTAGCAGAAGCATTAGTGACACCAGTTATTTTACTAGAAGCTCCATCTGTTGGTATAAAGGTTCATTGACCATATAAGCATAAGTTTGTTTACATGCGCTTGCACTTGTACTAAAGTTATTAATGGAACTTACAAGTAATAGGTGACTCTTCACTGCTTTTTGGACCATTATGACCCCCCTGAAATAATTGCAAGAAGTTTAGCATCACGTCGGGTAAGAATACATACACATGAAAGTTACTGCATAGCAGAGGTTGAAATTCTTACCTCAGTTGTATTCCCGTCACTTCCTTCACTATTTAAAACAAAAAGTTAGTTACTATATATCAAATAAACATCTTTGTTGTGGAAACATACTTGGATCCTAGTTAAGGAATTCTCAGGTGCACTCAGAGCAACATGTACATTGACCAATTTAGGCATGCGATGTATCGTACCTGTGAGAGATCCCACTGTCTTTTCCGCTATCACGATTGCCATTGCTTATTAATGTTGACAATCCATCCGATCTTTTCAACTTCTTGATCAAACCTTTATCATCCCCAGACGACATAGCAGGAGAATCAATGTCCAGGGGACGACTTTCCTGCATTACCATTTACCACAAAGATGATTTTGGTATTAAAAGTTCTAAGACTGTAAGCTTGATGGGTTGATAGACATGGTGATCTTAAGAAAGTATGATAACTTACAGCATAAAGACCTCCATGTGGATAGAACGAAGCATAGGCTGGCATCACATGCTGATTTTGCAAGTACAGAAAATGTCAGTACCTGATATATAATATATCTTGATACATCTAAAGAAACTGTAGATATTTATTTACATGTAAAGATACCTGCGGAGGTCCCAACATATGTGGGGGAAGGCAATTAGGAGATAAAGCGGTTGGGTCGGAGTATGTAGGCACAGCCAATGCAGGGCCATAATATGCCTACGCAAATCTATCTAAGTAAGACTTGATTCAATAGCTCAATGACGGAATTTTAAAAAGGTGCATAATCAAATTAACCTGCAAGGCTGCCCAATCAGCATATACATGATCACTGGTCTGCTGCAGGGGATCCTGCATCTGCAAAAGAGTTAAGAGTTACAAATAAACTCGTAAAAACACAATATGTATGTGTGTAGCAACTGAGAGATACTGAAAATACAGATTCTGTGGAACTTTCAGTCGCATTTTGAACAAACAAAGAGAAGATATGTAGAACACTTTGGAGATTACCGGTGGAGGTGAAGAGGACTCTTCACGCTTACAAGCTTGTGGCTCGTCGCAGGTCCCCATAGGAGAGCACCTTAAAATGTGTTAATGAAGATGAGGAAAATCTTTTATGCGGGTCAGTCAGCTGCAAAAGTACATGTAATACATGCTTTAAATTATACCCTTAAAACAAATACTCTTCCATTTATTAAATATAGCCATTTTTGATATAGTAATATAGGTCATGTTATCAAATTTACGCAAGCAAATCACTTGTTTGGTCTTGACAATCCAATGTCTATTTATAAATTACTCGAATCTGTTTTTCATTTTTCTCTCAGTGCGTCCTTGTGCCATCACAAGCACTCCATCACTATAGGTCTATAGTACAACCTACTGAGGAGGATTTAGTTATCAAATTTACTCATCAACATTACGGTCGTGTCAACATGTTGCAGTATAAGCTAATCATATTTCACTAATAATTACAGTATATGGTAACATTAGCATTAAGTAGACACAAAAAAATAATTGCTAGCTTCTTTACTGTAATTGGAGATTATTTACGAGTTCCTGCAATTAATGCTGGTAAATTCTGTCGATAAAGTTTGTTCATAGATCATACAATTTAGTCTTCCAAACTAAAATTCAAGCATCAATAGTAGTATACATTTCCTGTCACGCATGCTTTGATTTCAGTTCAAAACATCCAACAAGGGAGCGTTTGGGGTGGAGTCAAGTATCACTATGGGCATTGAAATGAAGACAGGGGGGAACTGGAATGGGTATGTTTCTATGAAAACTTTTGTTTGGTTTATAATGGGTTTGAAAGCCATTATTTTTTTTGGAAATGGGTTTGAAAGCCATTCTTAAAACATTGTTTGTTTACCAATTTTGTATTTACACCACATTATCCCCCTTCTCATCACCTTCTCACCGCCGTTACCCTCCCCTCCCACCCTTTTTGTGTGTGTGTATGTGTGTGTGTGTGTGTGTGTGTGTGTGTTTATGGGTATATTTTGATATATGTTTGTATAAAGTAAACATTTTTATATGTTTGGTTTCGTGGTCACCATTACACTTGTTTGGGGGCATGTTGAATGGTGATACGGCTCCTCACGTGGATGTAACGGGTTTGATGACCATTACTCCTAGTCTAACATACAATATGATCAAACATAAAAATATTCGATACTTCATACAAGTACTTATTATGAAACAAAAATCTTTACTCAGCCATCTAAAACCGATGTCACAAAACAATCACCATAAATAAAATTCTTACACTCAGTGGCTGCAATTAATTTGACCATGATTGACACAAATTCTACAACATCAAAATAACAGTAAACTATAAATCATAAAAAAACACATGGTTAAAAAAAACTCACCCCGCGTCTGGATTTTGAGAAATGCCGCCAATATTTCATTAATTTTGAGAGAAACCCGGGAAGTATTTTTATAAAACCTCATTTAATGGGTTTTTGTCAAGCCCATTAACACTTACTTAAACCCAATAATAATTGTACCAAGAACTAGTACTACAAAATTATATTCATTTTGTTCACCAATATACCATGTTCAAAAAACATTTACCCATAGTTTTGACATTTTTGGCCGACCAATTTATTAAATAATACCCAGCGTCACATAGACTTAAGGGTGCGTTTGGTTTGTAAGTAGGATTGAAATTGGATTCGGATTTGGGAAAGGTTTGAAAGAAAATAAGGAGAGAGAAAATTAATTAATGTTTAATTTATATATGAGTTTAATAGGTTTTATGTATTTATCTAAAATAAAAAAGATAGAAGATAAAAAAGTAGAATGAATTTACGTGGCTCACAAAAAGTCAACAATTAAAGGAAAAATTTTGATTGGTTGTCTTTTATCCAAAGCCACCTAGGTAGGGTGATATGACATTTTGAAATCAAAGTCACATGTGATAAATAAAAAAGTGAACCAAACAAAGGATTTAATGAATCTTTCATTCTATACCCGGTCATACCCATGAACCAAACGGGCCCTTAAACTTGATTTCCTATAGGATAAGTTAGTGTGGCCACTCCATAGTTACTAGTATTCGATAACTCCCCTGCTCTCCGCCCTAAAATTACTAATTTTAGTTCAGATTCTCATTTTTGATATGTTGTAAAATAATTGTACACTTCAAATTTGGACAAATTCTAACTTAAAAGTTTTATATTCTCTAGTGACACAGTGTAATAGTCTCATTCTTTAAGGAGAGAATATAACTTTGTTAAACTCGCAAGAAAGAAGACTTGTCAAATTCCAATTTTGTCATAGATTCTTTTGCCTAACCAGGAATTCAACATGAATACATTCACCAGTTGTTATTCAATAAATTAAACAAATAATAAAGCAGGAAATATAAAACTCATAATTAAAAAGTTTGCTTCATTAGCAAGAAGAGAATATATACTGTTTCAAAATATCATTNAAAAAAAAAACTTCTACACAACATCTAAAATCATCAATCAGTCAGATTCGTCGTCTTTTCTAACCAACAAAAAATAACCCAAAACAGCACAAACAAAAGCAACTAAATTCCCTTCTTTGATCAATATCTTAGCAACTGTTTTCGTAATCTCGATAGTTAATTTCTTCCCTTCGACAACCAACGACTTTCTCGGCTTTCCAAAAAAAGTCAACAAAACAAGTACCGAAATCCACGTGACGACTGTGGCTGGGATGGCGACTGCTAAAGCAGCCGCCATCGAAACCAGCCCGAAAATCCCGCCTAAAGCGATCGAGGCGTAGATCGCGGGCCACCCGGATGACGTGTCGGGTGACCTGTCAACAGTACTGTCGTACCACGACAGTACTGATTTTAACATGTTCCAAGAACATGATAAAATTATAGTATAGACAAATAAAAATAGAAACACCCATGTTCTTCTTTTACTCATGATGGCTAGTACTAGTACATATGTATTGTTGAGTTGTTCTAGTTTGTTGTTGTTGTTGTTGTTAGTATTTGTGGGAGTATTTGACATGATGGTGTTAAGGTAAAGTTGTGTTTTTGGGATTTTTTTGTTAATGGTGGGTAGGGTGAGTAAAGATGTTGTGTTATTGGGTTGAATGAAGGTAAAGGTGAGGATGAGAAATTGGGAACAATGGACCACCAAAGAAACACACAAACACACTTGTGAGTGTGTGTACATTTCTAGGAAGTTTGTATTGTAATGACTTTTTAGATTTACGTCGATCGATAAAAAACAAGTACTACTAGTTTTTAAAAAATAATTATTGCTGCCTCCGTCTCAAATTAATAATCTATATTTCTTTTATGTGATGTCTCAAAAAAAATGTTCACTTTCTTTTTTAATTTTAAGTAATAAAAATAGAATTTAATAAGGGAATATTTTATATAAATGGTTGAAAATTATAATGATTCAACTTTTATTTATTGTCCATATTTCTTTTTTAGGTTGTCTCAAGTTAATACTTTCAAAAATAAATAGGGGAATCACATTTAATATATTAACCCGCTTCAAGTTATTATTACAAGCTTTAAAGAAGTTTTAAATTAATTAGTTAAGGATAAAACTGTATTTTATTAAAAAAGTAAAAAAAAAAAAAAAAAAGTTGTAATGATAATGTTTCTTAAACTATGTTTGTTTTTTTTGTCTATGGACAATTATTTAGAACGGAAAAAGTATTTTTGAGTGTGCAAATCAATTAATGCAATGTGCAAATCAACACCCTTATTAACTACTCCCTCCGTCCCAAAATAAGTGTCCAGTTTGACTTTTCAGAGTCAAACTGGTTCAACTTTGACCTTAACTATTTTTGTATGTGTTATATAATAGTTGATGAAAAATATATAAATGAAATGGGTTTTAAGTGTACTTTTCAATGGTATAATTTTTCGTCAAATATTCTATAACACAGAAAAAATATTTAAGGTCAAAGTTGAACCAGTTTGACTCTGAAAAGTCAAACTGGACACTTATTTTGGGACGGAGGGAGTAGTTAATAAGGGTGTTGATTTGCACATTGCATTAATTGATTTGCACACTCAAAAATACTTTTTCCGTTCTAAATAATTGTCCATAGACAAAAAAAACAAACATAGTTTAAGAAACATTATCATTACAACTTTTTTTTTTTTTTTTTT
>LBNU01037697.1:32942-66857 GCA_014162995.1 Artemisia annua
AAAAAATATTTAAGGTCAAAGTTGAACCAGTTTGACTCTGAAAAGTCAAACTGGACACTTATTTTGAGACGGAGGGAGTAATTAGTTATTGATTTTTTAAATATTTATAATAACAATTTCAAGTAGAGGTAATATGTTACTCCGTATTTTTTTATTTTTTATTTTTTAGATTTTTTAATCTAATTTTAGCATTGAACAATTAATGTGAGACATTTAAAAAAAGAAACTTAAGTTGCACAATTAATTTTAGACGAAAGAAGCAATAAAGTAACTAACGTTTAAGGTAATGCACCATTTATTATTGTTTTGGGTTTTGATAACAACAACCCTATGGGTTTTGTTTAAGTTTACCATAAATAACAACGTTTTCAAATATAAACTTATAATTTCTATAAATGCATGATTTCAATACATATAATAAAGTAAGTGAGTTTTAATAAGGTATGTATGTATGTATGTATTATTATTATTATTATTATTATTATTATTATTATTATTATTATTATTATTCACTGAGATTAAACAATACAAATTACTCCGTACTTGCATTAATTTTGAAATAAGAAACGTAGGTAGAATGAGATTTATCAGATCTGTAAATCAAACTACAGCAATTATTTTGAACTATTGGCATAGTGTTGTCAGCTATTGTTACAAAAGTGGTAAATTCGGAATTTATTATTACCAATTATAAATTGTAAAAAGAAAGTTAACAACAAGGCTGTCTCATTGTTTTGGGTGGCTTAGTGCGAAGCTACGAATGAGACCGTTTAAATCACGAAAATCTTAACTATTATAGAAATTCAAAACATGATATACTTGTACATGTATAAATACTAATAGACATATTATAAATCGGAGACCCCCTCAAATAATATCTAAAAAATATTGTAAAAATTTAAGTTAGACATGTATAAAGATACTTAGGGGGTGTTTAATTTCAACTTAATTGACTTAGGGGGTGTTTGATTTCGACTTAATTGACTTAATATGAAAAAAACTGAATTAATTAAGTCATATGAAAACTGTTTGTTTGTAACTTAATAAAGAAAGATGACTGAAAATATTAAGTAATAAAACTGAGGTTGTCTACGTTAAGTCATCTGTTAATTAACATGACTTAATGAATAAAATTAAAAAAAACAGGCCCTTAATATTAAAAAAACTGAATTAATTAAGTCATATGAAAAATGTTTGTTTGTGACTTAATAAAGAAAGATGACTGAAAATATTAAGTAATAAAATTGAGGTTGTTTGCATTAAGTCATCTCTTAATTAGGCATGACTTAAAAATTGTACAAACAAGCCCAGTGTCATGTATAATTACCAATGAATATATACTAAATCAGAGGTCTATCACAAACGATAGCCCTGTGCGATTGCACCACTAACACATGCTAATCGCGGCCACCGATTAACGAGTATCCATCATTAAACTTTATTGTCCAAAATGTTTAAGTTAAAAAGTGACATGTGCTCTCTTTTTAAGTGTCGGCTAACCATTCAATGACTAAGTAACAAACTATTATTTACATGTTCCAATGATCTTTGGATAAGAGTCGGGAATGAAACAAAAAACTACTATTTTTCTAAATTTTTTTAACTGAACGTTTTTGATGAGAGATGATATTAGTGGAGCAATACCGAATAGCACATCAAACTTTATTCATAAATGTTAGGGTTATTTACACATATAGGTAATGAACTTAGAAAAAAAATTTATGTTATGTAACAAACTTTCAAAAATATTAAGTTAGGTAAGAAAACTTTATAAAACCGTCAACGTTAGGTAATTTACCGGGAACCATTTTGAGCCCACATGCCTCTCAGCTGCTCCTTTGAACCTGAAATTTTTTAGGGACACTGCTGAGTTTTTATACCACATTTCCACTTCACTACTTCCATGACAGACCCATAATCTATCTCAGGCCTCTTGTCATTAGGGACTCGTTTGGCTCATTCCGCAATAGAGCAACTCTCGATACAACTCCCTTTAATCCCTTGCTTCATTGGGGAGGCCAATTCAGGTAGTTTCTCGGGTTTGGAGAGCCATTTGGGACTTGTGACGAGACTTATTTTCAATCCCACAATAAGTATCACTGACCTTTTTGCTAGCAATATTCCCTAATCCTTTACCATTCCCTGATGCTCCAAATTCTCTACAACACACCACCCATTTTTTCTTGCTAGCACCATGACCCACACAACATCAGTTAACATATCCTTTTAAAAAAAACATAATCCCAAACTCCCTGAGTCACAATCATATTGCCTGATTCTAATCAACCCTATCATCAACACTTCCTTCACTCCCTGATTCTTTATCAGCTATCCCGTAAAAATCACTGGATTCACCAGACACATCTCACATATATCCAAAACCCAGATAACACAATCGATCTAGATTCAAACTTAAAATCAATCACGACAACCATCAATATCAAGAACCTAGATCCTTCACTAACCGGCGACAACCGTCAAACCCACCGGATACCGTCACATCTTAACCCTAAACCCCAACTCAATCAGACAACAACCGCGGGTGTTTAAACTCAGGCGGATACCGAGGTTTTTAAAACTCAGGTTAAAATTATTGTTGGCGATGTGAAAAGGTTAAGGAAAGAAACGGGACCAACAGGGGGAAAACGTTTTTTTTAGGTAAAGTGTGTATGTAAGTGGTCAAACATAATGGTCAAACAAAAGTAACCGGCTCAACAGGTTACCAGTTGCAACATTGGGTAAAATTACCTAACTTTAACGGTTTTTGAAAGTTTTGTTACTTAACTTAATATTTTTGAAAGTTCGTTACATAACATAGAAAATTTTTCTAAGTTCATTACCTATATGTGTAAATAACCCTCAATGTTGTGGATATAGTTCTATAAAAATATAACTATAACAATATAATATTGCTTAGATATTTTTGAATTACTTCAGCGATTGATAAGTTGACTCTTACCTAGAAATAGAGTTGTTTATGGGGCGAGTTAGTCCGGTTCAATTGAAAATTTTAACTATCCATCATGTGGTTGTAGTTTATTTCATTACCTTAAACCGAATTGTATCACGTGGATAATCGGACATGTGAGTACCCAAAATAAGCGATTACTTGCGGTCCGCGTCATGGTTAACCATTCTAAACAAAAAACATAATTGAACCGCATGAATAATAACATAATCTAGAACGTAAAATATGATTGTAGTAAAATAATATAGCATTGAAAAGAATAACGTTATAATAACGTTCCTCTGTCAAAAAGACATTTTTATATGTTTGGTTTCGTGGTCACCATTACACTTGTTTGGTGGCATGTTGAATGGTGATACGGCTCCTCACGTGGATGTAACGGGTTTGATGACCATTACTCCTAGTCTAACATACAATATGATTAAACATAAAAATACAATTCGATACTTCATACAAGTACTTATTATGAAACAAAAATCTTTATTCAGCCATCTAAAACCGATGTCACAAAACAATCACCATAAATAAAATTCTTACACTCAGTGGCTGCAATTAATTTGACCATGATTGACACAAATTCTACAACATCAAAATAACAAGAGAACTATTTTTATGTAAAAAAAATACTCACCCTGCGTCTGGATTTTGAGAAATGCCGCCAATATTTCATTAATTTTGAGAGAAACCCGGGAAGTATTTTTATAAAACCTTCATTTAATGGGTTTTTGTCAAGCCCATTAACACTTACTTAAACCCAATAATAATTGTACCAAGAACTACAAACATGTACTACAAAATTATAGTATTCATTTTGTTCACCAATATAACATGTTCAAAAAACATTTACCCATAGTTTTGACATTTTTGGCCGACCAATTTATGAAATTATACCCAGCGTCACATAGACTTAGGCTGTGTTTGTTTTTTGTTTTTTGCCTCTTAACAGCCTCTGAATGGGCACTGTGTCTGAATCGGTCAGACATTTTGACGTTCAGACCGTTTGTTTTTTTTTTTCCGTTCAGACGCGTTCAGATGCAGTAAGATCTTAATGGTTTAGACTTGAGAGGGTGTCTGAATGCGTCTTGTTGCCTCTTGCTGACACAAATAAAAACCAAAAAAAAAAAATTAGTACGAGCAAGCAAATGTGCGGTTCAAACATGAGTTTTTTTTCCCGTTCAGATGCGGTCAGATTCAGACATTTACGCATCAGACTCAGATTCAGATGTGCGGTTCAGATTCAGATTCAGACCCTCTTAACAAACAAACACCACCTTAAACTTGATTTCCTGTTGGATAAATTACTAAAATTACTAGTATTTGATAACTCCGCTGCTCTCCTCCCTAAAATTACTAATTTTAGTTCAGATTCTCATTTTGATATGTTGTAAAATAATTGTACACTTCAAATTTGGACAAATCCTAACTTAAAAGTTTTATATTCTCTAGTGCACAGTGTAATAGTCTCATTCTTTAAGGAGAGAATATAACTTTATTAAACTCGCAAGAAAGAAGACTTGTCAAATTCCAATTTTGTCATAGATTCTTTTGCCTAACCAGGAATTCAACATGAATACATTCACCAGTTGTTATTCAATAAAGAGAAATGATACATGGACCTAACCTTGGACCTAATTGTGAACCTAAAAACACGTGGCATTATTCTGATGGCTGCAGACAAGGACCCACTTATTTTACAACCCCTCAGGATCATGCCACATGTTTTTAGGTCCATAATTAGGTCCACGATTAGGTCCATGTATCATTTCTCTTCAATAAATTAAACAAATAACAAAGCATGAAATATAAAACTCATAATCAAAAAGTTTGCTTCATTAGCAAGAAGAGAATATATACTGTTACAAAATATCATTATCCTACGACAAGAAGATCATTTCCTTTCTTTTTTTTTTTTTTTTTTCCTTTTTAAAACAAGAACCAACATTCCAAAAAAAACAAAAATATCTATTACCATAACATTACGCTATTACAAACTACTACAGTAGTACAACAAAAACCAATAAATATAAAAAAAACTTGTACACAACATCTAAAATCATCAATCAGTCAGATTCGTCGTCTTTTCTAACCAACAAAAAATAACCCAAAATAGCACAAACAAAAGCAACTAAATTCCCTTCTTTGATCAATATCTTTGCAACAGTTTTCGTAATCTCGATAGTTAATTTCTTCCCTTCGACAACCAACGACTTTCTCGGTTTTCCAAAAAAAGTCAACAAAACAAGCACCGAAATCCACGTGACGACTGTGGCTGGGATGGCGACTGCTAAAGCAGCCGCCATCGAAACCAGCCCGAAAATCCCGCCTAAAGCGATCGAGGCGTAGATCGCGGGCCACCCGGATGACGTGTCGGGTGACCTGTCAACAGTACTGTCGTACCACGACAGTACTGATTTTAACATGTTCCAAGAACATGATAAAATAATAGTATAGACAAACAAAAATAGAAACACCCATGTTCTTCTTTTACTCATGATGGCTAGTACAAGTACATATGTTTTGTTGAGTTGTTCTAGTTTGTTGTTGTTGTTAGTATTATTTGACATGATGGTGTTAAGGTAAAGTTGTGTTTTTTGGGATTTTTTTTGTTAATGGTGGGTAGGGTGAGTAAAGATGTTGTGTTATTGGGTTGAATGAAGGTAAAGGTGAGGATGAGAAATTGGGAAAGGACCAATGGACCACCAAAGAAACACACAAACACACTTGTGAGTGTGTGTACATTTCTAGGAAGTTTGTATTGTAATGACTTTTTAGATTTACGTCGATCGATAAAAAACAAGTACTACTAGTTTTTAAAAAATAATTATTCCTGCCTCCGTCTCAAATTAATAATCTATATTTCTTTTATGTGATGTCTCAAAAAAATGTTCGCTTTCTTTTTTAATTTTAAGTAATAAAAAGAGAATTTAGCAAGGGAATATTTTATATAAATGGTTGAAAATTATAATGGTTTAACTTTTATTTATTGTCCATATTTCTTTTTTAGGTTGTCTCAAGTTAATACTCTCAAAAATAAATAGGGGAATCACGTTTAATATATTAACCTCGCTTCAAGTTATTATTACAAGCTTTAAAGAAGTTTTAAATTAATTAGTTAAGGATAAAACTGTATTTTATTTAAAAAAAAAAAAAAAAAAAAAAAAAAAAAAAAAAAAAGTTGTAATAATAATGTTTCTTAAACTTTGTTTGTTTGTTTTTTTTTGTCTATGGACAATTATTTAGAAAGGGAAGAGTATTTTTGAGTGTGCAAATCAATTAATGCAATGTGCAAATCAACACCCTTATTAACTAATTAGTTATTGATTTTTTAAATATTTATAATAACAATTTCAAGTAGAGGTAATATGTTACTCCGTATTTTTTTTTTTAGATTTTTGTATCTAATTTTAGCATTGGACAATTAATGTGAGACATTTAAAAAAAGAAACTTAAGTTGCACAATTAATTTTAGACGAAAGAAGCAGTAAAGTAACTAACGTTTAGGGTAATGCACCATTTATTATTATTTTGGGTTTTGCTAACAACAACCCTATGGGTTTTGTTAAGTTTACCATAAATAACAACGTTTTCAAATATAAACTTATAATTTCTATAAATGCATAATTTCAACACATATAATTAAAGTAAATGAGTTTTAATAAGGTATGTATTATTATTATTATTATTATTATTATTATTATTATTATTATTCACTGAGATTAAACAATACAAATTACTCCGTACTTGCATTAATTTTGAAATAAGAAACGTAGGTAGAATGAGATTATCAGATCTGTAAATCAAACTACAGCAATTATTTTGAACTATTGGCATAGTGTTGTCAGCTATTGTTACAAAAGTGGTAAATTCGGAATTTATTATTACCAATTATAAATTGTAAAAAGAAAGTTAACCACAGGGCTGTCTCATTGTTTTGGGTGGCTTGGTGCGAAGCTACGAATGAGACCGTTTAAATCACGAAAATCTTAACTATTATAGAAATTCAAAACATGATATACTTGTACATGTATAAATACTAATAGACATATTATAAATCGGAGACCCCCTCAAATAATATCTAAAAAATATTGTAAAAATTTAAGTTAGACATGTATAAAGATACTTAGGGGGTGTTTAATTTCAACTTAATTGACTTAGGGGGTGTTTGATTTCGACTTAATTGACTTAATATGAAAAAAACTGAATTAATTAAGTCATATGAAAACTGTTTGTTTGTAACTTAATAAAGAAATATGACTGAAAATATTAAGTAATAAAACTGAGGTTGTCTGCGTTAAGTCATCTGTTATTTAACATGACTTTTAGGGGGTGTTTGATTTAGACTTAATTGACTTAATATGAAAAAAACTGAATTAATTAAGTCATATGAAAACTGTTTGTTTATGACTTAATAGAGAAAGATGACTGAAAATATTAAGTAATAAAACTGATGTTGTCTGCATTAAGTCATCTGTTAATTAACATGACTTATTGAAAAAATTAACCAAACAGGCCCTAATGAATAAAATTAAAAAAACAGGCCCTTAATATGAAAAAAAACTGAATTAATTAAGTCATATGAAAAATGTTTGTTTGTGACTTAATAAAAAAAGATGACTGAAAATATTAAGTAATAAAATTGAGGTTGTTTGCATTAAGTCATCTCTTAATTAAGCATGACTTAATAAAAAAAATTGTACAAACAAGCCCAGTGTCATGTATAATTACCAATGAATATATACTAAATCAGAGGCCTATCACAAACGATGGCCCTGTGCGATTGCACCACTAACACATGCTAATCGCCGCCACCGATTAACGAGTATCCATCATTAAACTTTATTGTCCAAAATGTTTAAGTTAAAAAGTGACATGTGCTCTCTTTTTAAGTGTCGGCTAACCATTCAATGACTAAGTAACAAACTATTATTTACATGTTCCAATGATCTTTGGATAAGAGTCGGGAATGAAACAAAAAACTATTTTTCTAAATTTTTTTAACTGAACGTTTTTGATGAGAGATGATATTAGTGAAGCAATACCGAATAGCACATCAAACTTTATTCATAAATGTTGTGGATATAGTTCTATAAAAATATAACTATAACAATATAATATTGCTTAGATATTTTTGAATTACTTCAGCGATTGATAAGTTGACTCTTACCTAGAAATAGAGTTGTTTATGGGGCGAGTTAGTCCGGTTCAATTGAAAATTTTAACTATCCATCATGTGGTTGTAGTTTATTTCATTACCTTAAACCGAATTGTATCACGTGGATAATCGGACATGTGAGTACCCAAAATAAGCGATTACTTGCGGTCCGCGTCATGGTTAACCATTCTAAACAAAAAACATAATTGAACCGCATGAATAATAACATAATCTAGAACGTAAAATATGATTGTAGTAAACTAATATAGCATTGAAAAGAATAACGTTATAATAACGTTCCTCTGTCACAATAAAAAAATTCAAATCATCATATAGTAGTGTTCCTTTGTCGACGCTTTCTTCTTTGCTCTGTCACTACCTATTGATCGACCTTCCGGAACCTTTCTTTCATCCTCGTCTCTAGCCACTTTGGAGACTCTTTTAAAATTCTCCACACATGAAGAAGTGTAAAAGGTACTCCATATTCAGCACGATATTTCATCAAGTGCCTGTTGGATGTAATCCTCGTCTCCAGCTCCACTCTGCTTCCTTCGAGGGACATTAGCGCACACTCCACAAAGTTGAGCCACTTTAGGACGCAAACCCTTCCATTTCTCGTTTAACGAATCGTAGGTTCGAACATCGAGTACCTTCATTTCTTTCTCATCGTAACCTAAACCCTTCACCCAGAACCGGTTTGATTTCTTTGTATTACCTTTACGACTATCTTCGGATGTACAAACCTAAGCTTTGCACAATTCAGTTTCTTTTAGAATGGCCCATAGAATGTTACGATTCTCATCCTCGCCATTTTTAGATGTATTTTTTGGCATATTATTGACGGTTTCTTCTTTGGGGTGGGGCTTCTTCGGCAGGAGACTCATCATCAACGGGGTTAGACATAGACGGAGAAAATTGAGATTCCTACATTGGCAAATCATCAACATTGAATGGATGAATGGGAGAAATAGGTGGAGGTGGTGATGAAAAACTGCGAAACGTGTGTGGTGATGACAGTTGGTACATTTGTGGTGGATACATTTATGGTTGGTACATTTGTAGTTGATACATATTTTGTTATGGAGTTATGAATGGAGGGTTTTGGTATCATGGTTTGTGGGTTTTTGTTCCGTAAAAAAACGATGGAGCTCGAAAGTTTACCACTGTTGAAGGACCGAGACGGAATTTTGAATTGAGTGGTTGGACGTTTGATTGTCGACGTTGTTTTGGGGTTTTATTTTTTGAAGTGTTTTGAGACATTTTGTATAAAGATAATAGAATGAGAGTAAATACAAAGATAAAATAAGAAGTTGTGTATAAAAATGGTGCGTATAAAGGTATTTATAGGTAAATAAAATGATAAAATTTAATAAACTTTTCTTTTTAAATCTATCAAGTATCCGTTGGGGGCCTCACATTTTGACCGTTGGCTTGCTTTTGCCTTGGAACTCGTTCAATGGTTGAGACCCCCAAAAAGCTTGCAAAATGCCACCATCGCGCACGATGATGGTTCAATGCTATTGGATGATAAAGCGTAATGGTGTCACCATCGGTGGTTCACCACCTCCTATAGTGATTAGTCTAAAGGAACATATCAATCATCACAAAGAAAGATGCCAATATTAAATTTCATAGTTGTTAGATCCCGATCCTGATATTAGAATCTTACGATTTTACGCTGTTACAAAACCAAAAATGATCCGAACCTTACATAGGATCTTAGCTAGCTTAAAATCTTATAAGATCTCGATCTTGACCATAGGATCTTAAGATCTAATCCGATCCGATCTTACTTTTCCCAAACTGCAAACTAAATTTATAAATTATGCTTTATAATTTGAAAAACTGCATGTTAATCTTCTTAAGCACCACATATTCATAATTTATGACAAAATTTTAATGAAACATTCATATCATTTTGTATTTATGATATAAATTGTAGTTTTGAATAATATTACAAAGAGTGTTAAGAAAAGAACATTACATTAGGATATTAGGATCACGATCCGATCTCATGATTTTGATCTTGTAAATACAAAAATGATCCTGAGTAGGATCCCAATCTAGAAAATCTTGTTAAATTCGATTCATTGATATTCTGAGTCAATAATAATTTATAATTGTTTATAAATAAATAAATATAAACAGTTTGATGGCCAAAATGAAAAGTTAATGTCAATTTGCTCTAATGGGTGTTTGTCATCTCAGGTATAATCAATTTATCGATACTACTTATAATGCATGTACAACTTTTTCTTAAACTTAAAATTCTTAAATTAATGTGTAAACCCTATAGTACCTTTGATAAAAATAGTAACAACATTCACCATTAAATTATTATTTTGTATATTGTTTAATCCTCAAACGTTTTATCATTTTTCGTTTACAACCCATAAACTATTTTTTCTCGCAATGACGACAAATTGAACCCACAAGTCTTGAATCAAGAGTCACACCAGAACCACAATTTCGCAAATTATTTGTTGCTTTGCGCGGGTATTCGTCTAGTAAAATGAATGTGGTGACGTGTTTGATTTTTGTTGGTTAAGAGAGAATATGGTGAAAAAGAGGTTGATGTGGAGAATGTGAGAATGTTGGTGGACAAGAAGTACATTCAAGTACAAGGAATGTAAGGGAATATAAGGGAATGTTGGGGATAATGTTTGGATGGATTGTGAAATGGTTTGAAGGTTTAATTAGTGTAGGTGTTAATCAAAGGATTGATTAAGACTTTAATCACATTGTCATTAAGAAAGAAAATATTTGACAATGATGATTATGGGTTATGTTTAGGATACAAAAATCAATGGATACCCATAAGTTCAAATAACTCAACGTCAAGTGTTCACAATATCATAATTCGTGATTTTCCACAACTTGACGTAATCAATAATCATCTTGATGCAAACGAGCTAAGTAATTTGCGTCAAAGCAAACATATCCCATAACGGGAAAGGATGTGTTTACGCAAAAGGATCTTTGACTTTGTTTGACCAATAAGGGAGTAAACCCGTTACGTGATTAGAGAAGACGTAAATATGGATTATGGTCATATGAATACTTTTACTTGATGTCACGTGAAAGATATGAGTTTCCTAGGTTTAAAAAAGCCTTGGCTAGAGGCTTTTAATAAAATACTTGAGTTGGCGTTTTGTCAAAAATAGGAGGTTGTGATTTTGGATCCCCTAATTCTAAAACCCGTTTCGAGTGTTCCTAATGAAGTACTTATCATATTCATACCTGTATTGAAAGATTCACATTTGTCGAGTAAGGGGAAAGCTGACTTTCAAAAACCGTGATGACCAAGACAGATTCTGGCACGCTGGCCTCGTGCTGGAGTGCCAGCAGCGTGCTAGACCCAGTTATTCTGGTGTGCTGGAGTTCCAGTAGCATCTCATACCCAATTTTGGGTCTTTTAGCTTTTTGGCTATCATTTATGATTTTATGTATTGCGAAGGCTTATTTGTCATCATAAAAACATAAAGGAGACCTAATCAATGTTGCACCAACACAACTCTAAATCATACACACGCACACACCCACCTGGCTGTACTTATTCTAGTGATTTGGTATCCGTCGATGGTGGTGTCGATAGTGTTGATGATGGTGTTACTTGGCGATGGTGGCATCAACGACGGCAATGCAGAAGGCAACTAGATGAAGAAAGGAAGTTTAGGGTTAGGTTTGATGCTGGTGTTGATTTTGCGTGTGTGACAGTAAGACAATGATGTAGATGAATGAATGATTTTTATTTTTTCAAGGTTTAGTGATGATATTTGTGTGTTAAGACTATGTTTATTAATGAATTCATTCAACCATTTGTAGGGTACAAAAGGCACAAATAACTAATACTCCATATTATATTAAAATTACATAAAAGTAAAAAAGAGATGTTCACAACCAGTTCGTTTGGTGACCTCCAAAAATTTGATCCAACCTCGCCAAATGTCACACTAGGAATAGCTAATCAAACTTCTTATCATTATTAACGCTCATGTATGATTCAACTCACATACATAAAAGAAATAATATTATATGTTAGGTTAGGTTGTTGATAAATAATAAAAAAATTGAGGTTGATTGTATGTATTGGTTGTATAGGTGAAGGAATAAGAAAATAATAGTTTAATAAGAGATTAAGTTGTAATAAATTATTGATAAACATGGTGTAAAGGAGAAAGAGTTGAAGATGAAGATGATTTTGTATGTGTGTGAAAAGAAGACAAAATGTGATTTAGTCATTTCATTTCGGGTATAATAATCGACATGGAAATATGAAAAAGTATTTATGAAAAATATGAATAATATATGAAAATAAAGTTAATGACATGAAAAATAATCCGGTCACATGTACTAAATTTTCACAAAACAACAAATAATTTGATATACTAGAATGATAAATAANAAAAAAAAAAAAAAAAAAAAAAAAAAAAAACCTCATTCTGTATCTTGGAAATATTGTTGTGTATATTTATAATTAATTTAGCTTAAAAGACATTAAAGAAAACAAAGTTTAAAACAAGCCACAAAGGAAGCGAGCCATGAAGCAAAACAAGCCACGATTTTGTAATGTGCTTAACTAGAATCGTTTATGGATTGGTAGTTAACACAAGACAAACTCTGGAATCACAATTAAGAAAGCAATTCGAGAGATTTGTCAAGAGGGATTTGTTATTGGTTTTAATGAGTTAGTTACAAGAACTAGAAGAGAGAATTACATCAGAAGCTACATTGCTAGGGCCTGTTTGGCAAGAGCTTTTTAGGGAGCTGTTAGCTTTTTGTTACAAAAATAATCCTCTAAAATAAGTAGCTCCGTTTGGATACATTAACTTTAAGCTTTTATTTCAAACAAATAGCTTATAAATGAAAAGCTGATTCATGAAGCTTTTAAAACATCTTGGAGCTGTTAAAACTTTAAATTAATGATATACTCTCCAAACATTTGTTTAGAATTATAAATATGTCATTTTATGTCATTTTACATCTTAAAATTTTAACAGCTAACTTACTAAACACTTTTATTGAAAAAAAGATACAGCTTGTAGCTCATGTTAACAACTTTGCAGTTTACAGTTTACAGCTTACAGCTTACAGTTAACCTCTTATAGCATACAACTTACAGCTAGTTTTGCCAAACATACCCTAAATATGAAAAATGACAACTATTTATACAAATGAAAATGAGCGAGAAAGGTAGTTATGGTTGGTTAGGGGCGCGTTTGACTTATTTGAACCTGGTACGTGTTAGGCACGTGACCCCCTCATTTCAGCATATAACAGATTCGAACCAAGGCATAATTTATTTTGTGCTACTGATAACCAAACTTGATAAGTTTTGCCAGTATAATCTTGTCGGATCAGTCGATCAGATTAGCCTTGTATAGAGATTTTCAGTGTCATTGGTCTGTTTATCGTATTGAAAAACAAATGTTTAGTAATAATAATTCAAGTTGTTAATGTTCTGTTAGTATGTTCTTAATCTGCTTTTAAATTTTTAGTCTTACATGTTTGAACATAGCTAAATAAATTAATAAAAACAATTCAATCAATAAAATTAAAGTAAAAAGATATCACGTATTCACATCAGTTTCATAATCACACGCCAACTTTGTTCATAGTTTATGTAAAAAACCAATAAAGCTTTCTCAAAAGACAAACACAGAGCGGTCATGCAGTTGCGTAAACAATCCTAAATCCTAGTGTGGTTCAGCATATTTACAAGACTGTTTAGTGAAATGTGGAAACTGGAAAGGCGAAATAGAGTATTATCTTCAGCACAACTTTCTTGATTGCAACAACATTGTCTATTACATATGAAGCAAATCGCTATCCATGGAGAGTTGAGTTGATTATAAGAGACTACAAACTGCTTCCATCTATTAGTACTTGATTTAAGTTAATCACATGTTAATTGAAAGCAAAATGAGTTCTGGCATTTCTAAGTCCCAAATGAGAACTGGTGATCAGTGGTAACAATATCCAAGGAAATTTGTGCTGAACATTACATCAATATTGCTAGTTTTGACAATCTGTTCATCTGCTTTAGCAATCATTAATGACGGGCGCATTATATTGAAAACATTTACCAAGAGACCCAAAGGTTCAATGATCACTTAGGGTGAAAAACCTTATCCCAGGTAACACAAAACATATTTGTACAAGAAAGAACTTAACATTTATTAATTAATATTAAGCATGCACGTTCTTACTTATCAAACAAATTAAGGGTTAACTGCACAATGACTCCATCAGCAGAAGAAACTAAAAAAAGACATCCATGGACCATGGTTAAGCATCTAGAAAGCTTACTCATCTGCTGAAATAACAGTTGTAAAACAATAGTGACCTGTACTACAACTATACTAGCACTTGTTCATACAAGAACAAGAAAGCTTTGCGGTATGATGAAATTGGAGCCAATTACGCAACAATGACATGCTCCACATGCAGCAAAGGCTTGTTTTCCTTTTTCAGTTGACATTTTTATCTGAACTAACCAAGAACGTTTACTGAAATGATTAAAGTCAAATTATAATAAGACTAAGTCCACACCTCAAGGCATTATTGGTACAAGCTGGCGTTGGATACAAGATCGGGCAATCCGCTCTTGTTTTATGAAAAATTCATCACATATTTGACTTTCCATCCAAGCCTAGCAACAGGGATCAATCACAACTTTCTTGAGTGAAACAACGTTTTTTATAATGTATGCAGCAAGTTCAAAGTCGCTGATTCGACCATAATAGCCAAGAAATTGGAGAAGCTTAAGGTGTTGATGGGGATGACGGGTANCCAGGTAACACAAAACATATTTGCACAAGAAAGAACTTAACAGTTATTAATTAATATTAAGCATGCACGTTCTTACTTATCAAACAAATTAAGGGTTAACTGCACAATGACTCCATCAGCAGAAGAAACTACAAAAAGACATCCATGGACCATGGTTCAAAAATTCAACACAAATCTAAAACATAAGCATCTAGAAAGCTTACTCATCTGCTGAAACAACAGTTGTAAAACAATAGTGACCTGTACTACAACTATACTAGCACTTGTTCATACAAGAACAAGAAAGCTTGGCGGTATGATGAAATTGGAGCCAATTATGCAACAGTGACATGCTCCACATGCAGCAAAGGCTTGTTTTCCTTTTTCAGTTGACATTTTTATCTGAACTAACCAAGAACGTTTACTGAAATGATTAAAGTCAAATTATAATAAGACTAAGTCCACACCTCGAGGCATTATTGGTACAAGCTGGCGTTGGATACAAGATCGGGCAATCCGCTCTTGTTTTATGAAAAATTCATCACATATTTGACTTTCCATCCAAGCCTGGCAACATGGATCAATCACAACTTTCTTGAGTGAAACAGCGTTTTTTATAATGTATGCAGCAAGTTCAAAGTCGCTGATTCGACCATAATAGCCAAGAAATTGGAGAAGCTTAAGGTGTTGATGGGGATGACGGGTAGCAACATTCCTTGCTTCCCTCCTCCTCCTGAATGGTGAATACCAAAGTACCTGCAAAATTGAAACATGACATTTTTTTGTATAAAGTTGGCAGCATTTATAACGCAGTTAAATGAAAGACGTTAACTGGATGTATACCTCAATTGTAAAAGTCTCCAAATTTGGACAAGCATTAGCTATGGAAGCAAACCCTCGTAGATAGTCATCTTTATGAGCACCAACTGTCAGTGTCAATTTCTTAACATTTGGTAGCTCAGGAAGGGGATCAGGTCTAAAATCATTCTGTAAAAACAAGAAAACACTGTCATGACATTTCCATTAGATATTATAAACACATAAACAAAGAACAACTAACCTTAGGACTATATATCCTGAAGGACAGAATGATCAGGGACGAAGCAAAAGCGGAGATCTGGCCTAAAACATTATTTTCCAACACAAATTGATGTCCCAAGTTTAGTTCTCTAAGCTTAGTGAGATTACGGAGGCGTAAATCTATAGGTCGACCATGAAAGGTAAAAGATACAAGGTCAAAATCACATATATGAATGGATTCCATCGAGAAACAGTGCACTACTTCAAAGTGTTTTAAGTTAAGAGCACGTCCACCAACACGAATATGCTTCAAGAGTCCTGAGCCATGGATTATTATCATCTCAAGATGTGGAGAATTTGCAAGAAATTCCTGAAGAATTTCTTCCTTCACATTCACGTTCTTTAAGATGAGTTTTTTTAAAAACACTAGCTCCACAACTGTAGTACTTGAGGACGGTACTTTGAATAGATGTGCTATGTTTCTATCAGATAATCTTGAAGGGAAAACATAGTTACATCAGTGATCCCGAGTCATGTGACTTTTCTCCATAAAATCCACTTCAAGTATCTCAACTTTCTTTTTTACCGCAAACCTAAGCCATTCATTAATAACTCGTGTTTGATGACGATCCAACTTGAAACGAATTCGGAATTCTTGAACCATTGGGCAGTTGTAACTTCTGATAACGCTGTTAACCTGATTAATGTACTTACACCGCTCTGAATCAGAAACGAAGGTAGCAATTTTTTTTAATGTTTCACTTCCATCAAAGTTCAATAGCATTAAATCACACCACAAGAACATCCATCTTGTGGAGAGACTGCTAGTGACCACCGCATACTTTATAGGCAACAAAGACAGTATCATAAGAAGCACCTCATCTGGCATTCGGCTGATAAAATCATTATCATTTGATCCTTGACTACCGCCCTTCAAAATATTCAATTCATTAATTAGAGAATAATCTTTTGGGTTATAGTACGTAAAAAACCCAACATCATTCATCAAAAAATCCGATTAAATTTTGTCCTCAGAGTAGTTTTGCGGTTGATTCGGTCCTCAAATAACTTTTCAATATTATTTTTAATAACTTTTCAAAATTATATTTAATTTTGCGAGTGATAAAAAAGCAGTTAGAAGTTAGAAGTTGCTTATTTCAAAGTGTTTATTTGAGGCTTAAATCATTATCATTTGATCCTTGACTACCTAAAACCGTTTATGAATGGATTTGATTGAGCTTTTTGAACAAATTAAATTTTCAATTTTTATTACATACTTTACAAAATAAGCAATCAAACATTACTTCGCAACATGGTTACTTTAAGAGGGTGTTTGGTGTTGCTTATTTTCTGCTTATCCAAACTTATTATGCTTATCTGTTTATTTCGCATATTAAGTGTTTATTTTTGCTAAAACCAAAATGAGTTTTTTTGACATACATGTTTATCTTAAAACACTTCATAGATGAATTTGATATATATATCTTTCAACAAAGAACTACTTTATCTCAGTATTTTAAAATTTTTACAGATAAGCAAATCCAAACACCATTTCCAGTATTGCTTATTCTCAGGCCGCGTATAAGTACATACGTTCTATCAAACGCGTAAGGAGAAGAAATAAGCAATACCAAACACCCAAAAAAGTACTTTTATAAGCATAAGTAGAGAAAAAAGCAATCCCAAACACCCTCTAAATCACATTTAAATCCTAGAACGATACTAAAAAAAAAAAGGTGATAGTGTAATTCAATGATAACTTTTAATGTATAATCAAAAGTAACTATAACAGTCTGTAATCATTAACAGCAAACGATCATATTATTGGGATTTTGATAAGTAAGTTGAACAAACAATGACTAAAAACAAAAAGAGTAGATTAATGTGAACCTTGTTTTGAATTGCACGAAGCCTTTGGTTCCTCATTGCGTTTTGAGGAAAATGATTATTCATTGATTCATTCAACTACTAGTAGAGTAGTAGTGGAGAAGGCGGTTTTATTTTCTAGTTGGCCTTTTGATTTCTTTAGTTTTATACATTTCGGGGATTTGGGCCATGGGCCTAAAGTTAAACTTGTTTTGCGGTAATTCTAGTCAAGAAGGAGACGTCTATTTTTGTAGGTTGATGGGAAATAGGGATTAGCATTTTGAACCGAATCCCGGAACCGAACCGGAATCATGCCGGTTCCGTATCGAAATAGTACCGAGTCTCGATATACGGTACGGTACCGGAACTACTAAATAAGGCAAAAAAAAAAAAAAAAAAAAAAAATCAGTACCACTAATTCGGTACGGGACCGGTACCAAATTGGGAAATTTCCAAAAAAAACGGGGAAAACCTAATTTCCCGGTACTGATACCGGTGCCGGTACCGGTATCCGAATCCCGTTCGGTACGGTACCGGTACCACTAATTTATGCTCGGGAAAAAATCGGTACTACTAATTCGGTACGGGATCGGTACGGGACCGGTACCGTGCTCATCCCTAATCGGAAATGTGTCGTTATGATTACTTTTCATTTTTTACATTTTAATTTTGCGTTAAAGAATAATATTATCAACGAACTTTTTCAAATTTTCAAATACCATCAATTTATTTATTTCTAATAACTTTATCATCAACAAAAGTTTAAATTTGTTTCAAATATCACTAGTTTTCTCATATGTTACTGGCTATAGCCGGTTTTCATCTCCATGTCATCTAATTTTGCCGGTTTGTTTTTTTTCTATCACTGACGCCACGTCAACAAAGTCAAACACAAATACAAAGTCACAAGTCAAACCTAATAAACACGCACATTCATTTAATCCTTTACCCACCCTCATTTAATCCTCTACCCACCCCGATTTAATCATTCAAACCCTAATAAACACACACATTCATCTGTCAAACACACACACACACAAACAATGAATCCAGATAACAAAAAAGGTATTTTTATTTATTTTTTCATATATCAGTTGTTGATTTCGTAGATTCATTAGCAGGGTTTTTGATCTATAAATGGTGTTGTTTGGGGGTTGTTAGTGATTCTCTGTAAAACGGCGTCGTTTTGTAGTTTATAATGGTCGTTATGTTATCTTTAATGTATGCAATGTTTTTTGTTTTTCATGCTCATTTTCATATATATGATGATTCTTATGTGTTTGATGAAAATGTTTATAAAGTAGTTGAAGTGTACCTAGACCCTTATTTGTGTTGCCAGTAATCTGCCTAGAACCATTGCCTATAATGTGCCTAGAACCATTGTTTCATGCCCAATTAAGTGTTTAGCAATAACCTGTCATTTGTGTTGCTTGTTTGTGAGTACACTGAGAGGTCCAAATCAATGAGAGCATTGGAATGTGCCTAGTTTGTGATTGGCCACCAATGAAAGTACCTAGTAGACATGCTTGTACTTAGCCATCAATGAGACTACAAATGCAGCCTAGTTTGTGATTGGGCATCATTGAGAGTTCAAATGCAGCTTAGTTTGTGATTGGCCATCATTGAGAGTTCAAATGCGGCCTAGTTTGAGATTGGCCAACAATGAGAGTACCTAGCAGACATGTTTATGCTTGGCCCCCAATGAGACTTCAAATGCAGCCTAGCTTGTGCAACCAAGGATAACACAAAAGAGGACCAAATATGAGAACACATTGGATTCTTCTACAATGGTATACCTTGAAAAGCTTTTTCTTTGATTGTGATATAGTTTAACATTTGAATCAATCAAACTGATGGTATAGGAATCTGTAGAACACTAATATTATATCATGTTTGGTTTGTTGTGGTTATGGATCAAATAAAGAAGAAGAAAGAAAGAAAGAAGTAGATGAGATTTTAGAGAGAGAAAGAGAGAGAGAATGGAACCTAGAGAGAGAATGAAACCAAAAAAAAAAAAATAGAATTGAGGAGGTTCACCCTCTCCAAGGATGGAGAGGGGTTTATATACATGAGTTTTGCCACTAGGGCGTGCCACTTGGGCTGCGGATCAGGTATACAGTGGGTAAAGACCCGTCCTTCTTCCGCGAACTAATCTACTTCTAAACTACGTTTAACTAACTATTGTAACTACTACGAGCTAAACAATGCTTAATCATATCTGGGGTGACCGAATCTTTCTTATACAAAAAGCGTATTCCTAACAATCTCCCCCTAAGGGAGGTCACCCCTGGAAAAATTCTTGAATTCTTGCATTGAGATCTTTGTAGATTCTTTTGTAGCTCGTAGTTGTTGATTCTTCATTGATAAACGACTCAAGATGACTTCCTTGATGTATATGATGATCTTTTGACTTTGCTCTTCGCTCTTCATCCATATAATTAGCTTCAAGTCATCTTTGAGTGTATGTGTCTCTTTGTGATGTTGTGATTGTCTTTGTGATGTCATGCTTACACTTTTCTGGATCATGATCTTCTGCATCAGAGTTGTGGAAGCATAGTCGAAGCCCATTCCTTGATCATGATATCTTGAGTTATGATGTTGAAGTGTAAGCATGAGATGATGAATCTGCATCTTTTCAGCAATCGGCATCAATCGTCAACTTCTTTGTCTTTGGTGTGATTACGCCTTTCCAACATGCCCATACATCTTTGTTGAGTAGATCTTCCCGGTTGAACAGTTCTGACGTCTCCTTTTAGATGTTGGTATGAGCATGTGGAACTAGAGTGATGGTGGTGAACATGGTAAGTTTGGTATGTTGAGCTGCATAAAACTTGGTTAGTAATAAACATACCGGCACTTACAAGTTCGGACTTCGAGATCGTCAACAGCATAGTGTGAAGACTTTCTCTAATCCTTACCAAGGCCGTTCCTAATCGGATGCCCCCGAAAGGGCTTTCACTGACATACCGAAGTACACCAACGATTAGGTGAGTCGCTGGAGATCACCCCACGACTGTAGACCTTTTGGAACACCACCGAACACACTAAGCGTAACCCACAAGAGATTACCGAAGTGACCTGCTGTCAGGGCTGTTTGATGTTGACCCTGGCAGGAGTTTCCACTCAATCACTGGGAAATACTTATGTATATTCCCTCATAAGTGTTCTCGGCAGATTGCTAAGATCTGCGTAGGACTCAAAATATTACATCTGGTGTCCTTAATGTTGAACAACCAGTGTAGAAGTATCAAGTGTTCCTATGAGATCTTTTGATGCATCTCTTGGCTCTAGACTCGATAAGTGCACATTGGTTATCCTATTCGGAGACTAGGGAGGGGTCTCCTGTTTCAATATCAACTAGCTCTAAGAGACTAGTCGATAGTTTACACCGGTTCCCCGTGAGAATGAAACAAGCTCTTTTAAGAGAACTTGAGTGGCTGGGAGGTTTAGTGCAGTGCGTCACTGGGTCCATGACGTCTTTATCTTCAATACCGATGTTACCTTGGTAACAATCAGTAGCATATGAATTGAACCCGGTTTCTGCCCTAAGGTTGAATAATTGGAGGGCTATTTCTTTTCACCCTTTCTCAATTCATTTCTTTTTAATTCTTCAACCCCTTCAGTGCTTACCGAGACTTCATTTACTAGAACCTTGTTGGGTTTGTTCCAGTCCTAGCTCAGTCTCAGTCGGCACTCTTCCCTTTCTCACTTTTCTCCTTTTTTCAATCATTCCTAAGGACTTCTAATCTATCTATTGGATTGTCCCTGGGAAGATCCCTCCGGTTCTGGTGGATCATGGGAACATATACCTAACCTAACCATCCTTATAACTCCATGCATTAAATTAAAGTGGTCGGTCTTTTGGTATTTTTCCACATTCGCCATATAACCAAAATCATTGAAAATTCTCTCAAGGTGTTTATGATAAAGAAACACATTTTTGTTAACACCTTGAGAGTTTTATCATTTTTCAAATGCTCCCCCTTAACATGTGCTTATAGGAAGAAAGAAATTTGCACATGTCGGGGTGAGTTGCACTTATTTGAATTGATCGGCTCTTAATAGACATATACCCGAGGGACACGTTTACGTTGCTTAGTTAAAGGGATCCATTATCAGCTTTTAGGTGATAACTAGCCCTAATAACTAACTTGAAGTTGTTAACATTCCTTAAAAAGGAAGTTAGACCCGTCAAAGTATATATCTAAGAAGAGTTTCTCGAAACGGTACTATCTACTTTGACCAGTCCTCTTCGAGACACGTTTACATCACTGGTAAACCAGCTTGAAATTATTACCCGGCCAGGACTAGTCTTTTCGATTCACGACTTTTCATGTTTCGTCAATTCATGAGTCAAATTCTGAGTCATAAGCAATTCACGGTTTCTACTTGATTTTGTAAAATCCGCGAAAGACTCTTAGCCACTTGCTCCCCCTCAATATGTGCACATTGATTGAATCAATTTTGAAAAATTTTGGCACATACGGGTGAGCTTACAAAAGAGATCATTTATTCATCATTTTAAATCACTTGCTCCCCCTCAATATGTGCTTTGTTCATACTCCAAAATCTTTAAAATTTTAGCACATAAGGGAGCGATCTTTTGAGTCCACCAAAACATCTTTTTAAGTCCAAAAACATCACATTTAATCACTTGCTCCCCCTTAGTATGTGCTTTGATTAACATCTAAAATCTTTAACATATTAGCACATAAGGGAGCGTTCTCGAAAGTCCAAAAACATTCTTTAAAGTTCCAAAAACATCACTTTTTAAATCAGTTTTCATATTTAAATCACATTCTCTCCCCCGATCATAAAATTTCAAATCTTTTGAGATTTTGTGATCTCAATTGATTTAAATGATTTTCGAAAAAGCTTTGGAGAGAAATGTGATAAAGTTTTAAACATTTACTGATTTTGAGACACCTTTTGAATTTTCACTGTGGCTGGTGCACAAAGCTTTTAAAGGTGCAGAAATTTTGAGCAAATGCGCTCCCCCTCAATTAATGGCCCGTTTTTTAATTTTTAACGTTTAATAGCCATTAAAATGAGTGATAACGTATTCGAGAAAATTTAAGACCGATGGCCACCTTGTACACCACAAAATCTCTTTTGAAGAATTTTTAGAAGAAAGAGATTTTGGGAAAAGAAGACTTCTCTTCTTTTACTAGAAAGGCTGCACTGAAGCGTACAACTTTTCGGATAATCCGCACACAATGAAAAATATGGTAACGTGTTTTTCACGTAATTTGAAAACCGGGTTGCTATCTGAAGTAATAGCAAACCATAATTTAAGTGCGGGTTACAGTCTGAAGTAACTGCAAACCAGATAGGCATGTTTTGAAAACATTTTGAACTTCTTACGATGCAAGAAGACATGCCTAATAAACAAGCCATTTTTGGTATTTATGAGTTTTTCTAATTTTATTTTTTTTATGGTTTTTATAGGTTTTATATTTTTGTATTTTTCTTTTCTGAGTTTAAAAATATATAAAGGATATTTGAAGTGAATCAATTACTCCTCATTCTCTTCCTGAAGACTTTTGAGTGATACTGGCATGAGATTCTCCACACCAAGTTGCTGGAGAATAACACGAAACCGTTCTCCAGGAAGTGCTTTAGTGAATAAATCTGCCAGATGAAACTCGGTCCTTGCGAAGTGAAGTTCCATCACATCACTGGAGAATCCATTTGCCCGACTTGCAACATTGGCGAGAAACATTCTGATAATTTTGATAGAAACACTCTGAGTGAATGATTTCTCAAACTCAATGCCTTTCTTTTGATGATAACCCTTAGCAGCAATCCTTGCCTTGTATAGTCTGGAGATGGTGCCAATTCCCATACTTAGAGACGATAGAAGAGTATGGAATTATAAAGGCACCATAAGGCAAGTGTGTCCAGATGCCTTTGAGTGGACACCGGTTGAGTGGAATTCCCATTATAGTGAAGGTCATGTGGTTGTGAGTAGGACACTGATGTGCTTGTGTTAAGATCTCCTGAAGAAGAAGCTTTAGAAGAAGATTCAGGAGCAAATGTGTCTTTGAACGGAGCAACATCAGGTGGAGCAGATGAATTTACTTCAAACGATTCGTCGACTGCAGTACCTTGATGTACGGATGGAGATTGTATGTATGATGAAGTTGATGAGTGACTTGCTGATGGAGCGTCTTGAGCCATTAAAGAAGAACAAGATGGACCATTTTGATCATTTGGAACATAAGCTGCGATGGCTGGTGGTACCGGTGTATCACCAATTGGCGGCTCAAAGTATTCATCAACCACTTGATTAGCCAAGATCTCCAAATCCTTATCGGTAGATGGTACATAAGGTACATGCAGGAGTGGGATACAATAAATGAACAAGTTGGTTCAGAAGACAACAGTTTATAAGCGGGTCCTACACTGATGTGTGCAGAAGCCATTTGCTCAGACAGCTCATAGAAAGTAACGTGAATGGTTTCCAAGATTTGTTAGGTTCGTATGTCGTAGATTCGGCATCCATTATGATCTGAAGCATAACCACCAAATATTACAACAATCGCTTTAGCTTTTAACCTTTCTAGATCTTGGTAGTCATTTTGTAANCATGCAGGAGTGGGATACAATAAATGAACAAGTTGGTTCAGAAGACAATAGTTTATAAGCGGGTCCTACACTGATGTGTGCAGAAGCCATTTGCTCAGACAGCTCATAGAAAGTAACGTGAATGGTTTCCAAGATTTGTCAGGTTCGTATGTCGTAGATTCGGCATCCATTATGATCTGAAGCATAACCACCAAATATTACAACAATCGCTTTAGCTTTTAACCTTTCTAGATCTTGGTAGTCATTTTGTAAGGCATGAAGAACTCCTATGAAGATGAAGATGTTGACATTATTGGGTTTGTGGGCATGCTTCTTTCGTCAGCGCAGTTGACTAGCTGAACAAATAGAGATGGTGTCCACGGTAGTGACACGTTTGCCTTGAAGAAGATCAACATCATCCAATTCTCTTAGAAATTACACAGTCACCGACGTCACAATCTCCATAACCCATAATTGTGTCAACATGGTAGTTCCCGAATCTAGCTATCCCGATAAACTCATTCATGACATTCTTGAGCCCTGAGCAATTACTGATTGGTTTAAGAAGATGTTGACATAGGTACCAAACAGAGAGAATTAGTCGGTACGTTGAAGAAGACAGTAATCAACACTTCTTAAACTTTCACCACCAAAGCTTTTGAGGTTCCTGAAGCTGTAGATGCCATGAAATAATCTTAAGCGGAGTTTTACAACTCTTGTGACTTAAACCGAGAGATCGATTCTCTCCCGGGATTTTACTAAAGTCAACAAAAGAAACCGAAAGATGTGATATGCGATTATGACTTAGAGTGAGATCTTGGATAAGTCACAATCTGCACTAAGTGTCAAGTTGCGACAAGTCAAGTTACAATAGATCCGATCGTAATGAGTCAAGTTGTAAGGATTAACTCACAACGTCAAATTACAATCAGACTAATCGAAACGACTTAGGTTACAACAATTCACCAAGCGCAAGTAGTTAACAAATCACTAGAGTCTCACAGCTGAGTTAATCACTAGGCACCACCAAATCGTCGAGTATTAGCCTCCTCATTATAGAGCTTTGGTAGCTTAGCAAAGTATCATCTCATGATTGAATAGTTCTTCTCATCTTTCTTCCAGCTGAAAGGCTGAAGTAATTCGTGCCAAAAGTATCCAGAGACCACTTCCCCCAAGTAGTTGAAATGATGCAATAGTCTCATTATATGAAGCTCAAAAACCTGAAGCACACTTGTACCTCTTTTATCATTAGAAACTGTTTCTTACATCTCTTCCCCCACGTAGGTGGAATAATACACCCAAAGAACGAGTTAGAACACTGATCTTCTCTGTGGTCATGACATTTAACTTCCCGGAATAACTTCAATTAGGAAGAATTATAAAGCTCATCACGTGTACTCGTTGCGTGTTCCGATGTATGTCTCCTTCCCCTTTGCTATTTTTGATACTTCAGAATCAGCCACACATTATATGCACATACAACTTGAAATTTTGTGAGAAGAACCACATATGCTTAGTTGTATCCAGTGAGAATCAATTGCTACAGAAACACTCTCTTATGATTATCTTATCAACCCTTAAGAAAAGTCGGCTATTGCTAAGACCACTTTGTGAAGTAAACCCGATATTCCCAACTTGAAGGTGAAGTAGAATTTCCCGTTTTTGTGACTTAAACTTGCACCATTGTAAGACAAAGAGCGGTGTAGAGACTTCATGCATCGAATCCCTAAGTACTCTATACTCTTCAACCATCCAACCATCGAGTATAAGACGTACATCACCTCTTGAATACCGACAACTTCGTGTGAGTTGTGACACTGAATGTGATAGTTTTTTTGTGGCAATAGAAGAGAAGATTCACCAAAATAACCAGATACCCAAGTCATCGTCAATGTATAGATTAAAGGCTCGAACAAGGATCCCGAAGATACTAAGTACACATACCCGTAAAATTTCACTTCAATCTCAAATAAACAATACCAAGTAACCTCTTGTGATCACTTAACATTCCATTTCCAAATTCTTAGCTGACATTTTTCTTTACATTCTTGTGGTTGATTTATAGAGTGCACATTAGAGGGAACAACAATCCTTGAAGAAGGGGATTCTTCAGAGTCCGGTTTTGGGAAAGGAGTATCAGAAGTCAGATCATTATTCATGTGCTGCTTCAATATCATGATAGTCATCATCAACACCTTGAAGAATAACTGGAGATTGGGTTTCGTGAGTATTCTGAGAAATACTTCAAACTAGTGCATCTTGCTCAATGGAGATGGAAGAAGATGAGCCAAGAGCCAACTGAAACCGAAGAAGGAGCTTCAGAAACTAGATGTTCACCATTCGTTGAAGCTTGGAAGTATTCATCAAACATAAATCCCAGTCATTCTTAGATAGAATATTAGGTGTTGGAGGAGAGTTGAATGACCAATATGGAGAAAGCATGAAGCATGTTGTTGAAGATGATCAAAACCAAGAAGATTTCTCTTCTTCCAAAGATAAGGCGCACTGAATCGTACACCTTTCTTTTCATTGATGAACGGGGCCTGAAGTGTTGTCAGCAGACACCATAATGATGAAATTGAGAACCGAGGCTTGAACTGAATTGTCCAAATGTCATAATCATTGAAGTACGAGGCCTGAACTGAAGTATTCAGACGTCATAAGGCACATGCATTAACATCGACATTCCAAAACTCTTGAAGCTGGAGAAATGATTGCTTTAGGCCTCCAGACTTTGAGTTTTGTCATATAGTGAAAGATTGATGTACCTGCAACTGAGTAAGGACTACCTGCACTAACATCACAAACTTGATCGCATATATATGGGTTAGTGACAACAGTATCCAAACCCTTAGGGGTTTCACGTTCAACCATGGCATTGCCATTAGTAAGCATCTTTCCGGTAGGTATCCACCTAAGTCCAACGCACTTAAAAATTCTACCAGTTGGAATCCACTTATGGCAAGGTCTAGGATTACTAAGCTTTTTATGCATAGTGGAAGACTTATCGATATTCCTAGATTTGGCAGGTTGAACCTTAGCTTTGTTCCTCAATACACTAGGAGGCATCCTATAAGGTTGAGAGCCTAAGATACCATCCTTTTGAAGTAGAGCCCTTTTCCTAGCTTTTTCTAGATCATAGTCCTTTTGACCCTTGATGCCTGGTTTCGTAACAATTTTGGAACTATACCTAGAGGAGCTGGGAGCAGAAGTAATTACAAGTTGAGGTTTCGCAGAGCTAGAATCATCATATTTAGGCAAATAATGTGGAGTGACTGGTATTGTCAAAACTAGTTCCGCATCAACTTGGGAGGCAAACCGAGTATTTGAAAATTTTGGTCGTTCAGATCTAAGCGCAGTCGGTTGTCTAACAACTGATTGGTTTCTATTTGATGGTAAAACTGGTTTCCCCAAGATTGATGGTTTTGCAAACTTAGTGTTCACACTATTTTCTGTTGCTTTTCTTAGCTCATTTTTTAATGCTGCAATTGTGAAACCCTTTTCCAGAAGTTGAGCTTTGAAATCATCGTTTTTGGCAGTCAAAGAGGTCATGTGTTCTAAAGTCTTAGTTTTAGTATCTTTGATAGATTCCCACAATTCATTACACTGATGTTTCAAAGTCTCATTTTTAGCAAGTAAATTAGCCACATTATGTTCCAATTCAATAACAGCGCAGTCATGTTTAGCTTTAACTTCATTACACAAATCACACAATTCAGTAATACGGTTTTTCAAGTTTTTGATTGTCAAGTTCTTTGTTTCTAGCTGTGCTTTCAAATCATTAATCATAAAGAATTCACGGAAATCAGGAAGTTCCGGATTTTTACATGGTTGATTAGTCTGAAAACTTTCTTCCTTTTGTTGCATTGCGATTTCAAGTGAAATACAATGTTTTTCAAGTTGAAAAAATCTCTTTGAAAGTTCATTAAAAGTTTCTTTATCAACCATATCATTTGATTTAAAAGCATCAGCCGTCAACACAGAACTTAACAATTTATCACGTTCAGCATCCTGATCACTTTCTCCCCCTTTATGACTCATATTTGTTGAATTAGAAATGGTATTGCTATCAGTCTTTTCCAACAAATTTGTGTCATAAGTGAGTTTGATTTGATCAGTATGCTCCCGTTCATTAGAGAGCACATTATGTTGAACAGTTAAGGGTACCTCAGCACATGACATTTGTTCATTAACCGGTCTAGATTCAGCATTCATTCCATGGGTGACTAGAGTCACTGAACTGGTGGTAGTGTCAAGCTTAACATTCTCTGATACTTTACTCATCGTGACACCTAACCCAACATCCAATGCTTTACCCGAATCATCAATACCATCACATGACTGTACCAGAGATCCCTTCACTTTGTCGTCATCTAACCGTCTGTGTTGTGCTCTTTCCTCAATGAACGCCTTAACATCACCCATGAGCTGGATGAGTGTATCTCTGAACGTGTCAACCTCAATTCCCGTGTGATCAACAAAGCACTTTTTAGTCAGCTCACTGTAATGGTCATACTCCAGAGTGAATTTTGAATCAAGGAATACATGGAGTTGTTTGTCAATCACACAAAGAGCAGCCATGGATCCAATTTTTGAAGATTCTTCTTTGTCAAGTTGTTGTTGTAATTGATCTAAGTAAAGAATCATTGTGTCTGTGAAAGTCTCAACATCTTGACCAAAGAGCGTTGCAAATGCACGTTCGTATCCCCATATGAATTCAGTTCCCTTAAAAAGTACAGAGAGGTGTGAATGAAGTAGTCGGAAACATTCAATGGAGCTTTTCTCTGCGTTATTGAACAATTTTTGTGGCTGAAGAAACTCTTTCTCTTGAGAATTCGAGCATGACGATTCCATCTCAGCATAATCTGACTCGAAAACGGTTGTCTGATCAGAAACGTTTGTCAATTGTACTTTGTAGTGAATTTTAAGTTCATCGTCCATGTCGTACAACTTGAGTATCTCCGAGATGACAGAATCTGATTTAGTAGACATGATGTAAACGTGTAGATGAACTTGAAGAGGAATGAGGCCTTGTATATGGTAAAGGAGTGAGATTGAGTAAATAAGAGAGTCTTAGGAAATCGTTGAATTTCACACAACAACACGTTCAAGAATAAACTCCACACGAGCTAGAATATCCTCTACTCAAAAATAATAATCAATCACGAAGTCCGAATAAACCTCGAGTAAGTTATCCCAACAATCAAATTTATCACCAACACGGAACAAAGATTATTCCAAATTTCGTCCCTTTGTAATAATACTAGCCCACAAGGTTACAATTCACACACTTGAAGCCCAAAGAAATTTATACCAGCCCAAGCAAAATAACTATATCAAATATTCAGCCCACCAAAATTGTGGCTTCTAAAAATCTGATATATTATCTGGCCCAAACAAGTAATTACGCAGCCCAAAGGAGTCCATCCACAAGAAGATAACATATACACTTAAGGGCCCAAGACAATAACTCAGCTACTAACCCTAATTACTCGTATATAATCCACCACTAACACACTCACTTAACCCTAATAAAAAAAACAAACGCAGTCACAACCTTTCTCTTTGTCTCAACCCAAACGCTGCCACCAAAAGAATAAACACCGTTCCTTGTTCTTCCTAATAATCCGAGCACCAAATGATACCCTTTGTGGTTCTTTCTTCGTGGCTACCAGATCCAAGGTAGTTTTTCCTTTAAATGTGCTTGTTATTCTTTTTACCGACGAATGAAAAGAGAAATGATAACAAACATGTTATTGTTTCTGTCAAAACAATTTGAATATGAAAAGAAGCTTTGCTTTGAAAGGGTCGATGATGGTTTAAGTTTACAAACAAAATCTTTATAGATTGTTACCCATGGTGAACGAAACTGAGCCCCATTTTTAATTATTGTTTTCGTTTCTTGTTATGATAGACCGAAAGAAAAGAAGAATGATAATATTCTTGTTGTTGTACTTCTTTTAATTGATTTCGGAAAGTGAAGAACGATGTAAAGAGTTTTAATAGGGTCTATGAAGAATGAATCTCTTGAAGTTTTGTTAAAAACATAACGAAACTCTTTTTGTTCAAGAGATGAAACTGAGATCTACTAACTTATTCACTTGTTCATGTTTGATACGACCTTAACGAAAGAAAGAATGAACCCTTGTATTGTTCGTTCTGTGTCGTTGCTTGTTTGTTGATTTAGTAAGACCGAGCCAGGAGAGGGAACAACACACAAGTTGTGTTGGATCTTTCTTTGAATGTTCGAATATTAAGAAAGATGTATATCTTTTAAACAAAGCTCGATCTATGATGTTAATATCTCGGGGTTAAGCACTTTTGAACAAATCTTTGTCGATAACCCGAGATGAGCTGAGATCAAAGAGACAACCCATTACCCAGTACAGTCTAATTGATAATTTCTGAGCTAACCGCTGACTTTATAGTTAACCGCTGACTTTATAGCTAACCACTGACTTATGGCTAACCGCTGACTTAGATCTAACCGCTAACTATATCTAACCGCTATCTCTTGTCTAACCGCTGACTTTTGTGCTAACCGCTGACTTTTGTGCTAACCGCTGACTTTTAGCTAACCACTGACTTTTGCTTACTGCTGTGAGAAAACCGCTGGGAGAAAACCGCTGTTAATAAGACGAAATAGTTACTTTCGTCCTTTTTGTCTGATTCCCTTTGTTGGACAAACCGCTGACAAGAACATCAACCAGACTAAACAGACCCTTTCTTGATATATTGTCTTTTTCAGCCAATTAACTCTCCGCTAATAAGAAACATGAACTGATATTCAGATCTCCAGAAAGAAAAACCATAAATTTATCCACGAAAACAGCTCAAAATACAAACAAAACGCCACAAAAACTGCCTCAACACATTACTAACCGCTGATAAGAATGTAAACAGCTTAACCGCTACTAAGAATATCACACAAACTGCAGCTCAAATATGCTAAGAACTTTGATCTAAGTTTATAAGATAAGTTGCAGAAAACACCATTCTAAGCCCAAAAATACTAACTTTTATCAAATGAAACCATAAACAAAGATCACGTCTTGATATTACCAATACTATCTATCGACCCAAAATGAAAACCATAAAGAAACCAAACTAAACCGAGTAGATCAAGTCCCAAAATGTAACCTTGGCTCTTGATACCAATTGTAGAAAACTAATATTATATCATGTTTGGTTTGTTGTGGTTATGGATCAAATAAAGAAGAAGAAAGAAAGAATGAATGAAAGAAAGAAGTAGATGAGATTTTAGAGAGAGAGAGAGAATGGAACCTAGAGAGAGAATGAAACCAAAAAAAAAAAGAAAATAGAATTGAGGAGGTTCACCCTCTCCAAGGATGGAGAGGGGTTTATATACATGAGTTTTGCCACTAGGGCGTGCCACTTGGGCTGCGGATCAGGTATACAGTGGGTAAAGACCCGTCCTTCTTCCGCGAACTAATCTACTTCTAAACTACGTTTAACTAACTATTGTAACTACTACGAGCTAATCAATGCTTAATCATATCAGGGGTGACCGAATCTTTCTTATACAAAAAACGTATTCCTAACAGTATCGGTGAAGTAGGTGGCACAAATGGAGGTGTCGACGGAGTATACTCTGGACTGGCAGTCTGAACAGTATCGCATGGAATGTCTACCCGATGAGTATCCCCTGAACCCTGTACCTGAGCATCCCTGGAGCTCTGTCCGTTCTCAAATACACCCTGAACATCCTCCATAACACCCTTGCCATTAGATGGCACATCCCTCCATAACTCTCCGTCAATATGCATATCACCAGCAGTAGGCTCAATCGGTGCTGTCTCTACCTGAACCTGAACCGAATTAACTGCTGGATCCTCCATCGGATCCTCATCCTCATCAGAGTAGAATGATACAGATCTCCGTAATCTCTGCCGTGGCGGAGAATAATTTGGAGATGAAACCGGTGAATGAACTGGAGATGGAGTAGAGGTATCCGTATAGCCATAACGGGACCTCCTGGATGATGATACTAACACTGATGAGCACTGCATGCGACGCCCGCGCACCCTCCTATAAGAGTGTCGACGCCTGACAGGTGGATCAACCTGAGTGTGCTGTGTCATAGTGTAGAGCTGAGCAGGTGATGAACGATGTGCTGAAGCAAAACGAGGTAAGAATGGTGAAACTGATGCTGGAGCTGCGTGTGTGGACTGAGTGGCAGCCGTGATAACTTCCATAAGCGGGTTATCCGCAAACGGAACTGGCTGACAAGAAGGAGATGAGTGTCCAGCAGATAGTATGGGCTCCGAAACATCGAACTAACGAGACATGATCTGTGACAAATACGGTGTGGTATGTGTATGTATAAAGAAAATACGTATATTATATATGTTAAGTAAATACTAACAGCACAGTATAGCACTTAAACATATAAAGCAAAAATCATATAAATCATGGCAAACGGAGTAGGCAGGCATCTGGCGGTCATAAGGAACATTTTTATAAAAATGGTTATAGTTTAGGTTTTTAATTTACCTAGTTCTCTATAACCTAGGCTCTGATGCCAATCTGTAACACCCCCAAAAATAGAGAATCGCGGAAGCATACAAGCATTTGGGGTGCTACGAAATAGGAATCATAACACAAGATAAAGAGAACGGAGTAGAAATCCGTTTAAAATATACTCCCTCCGTCCTAAAATAATTGTCATCATTTGACTTTTTGAAGTCTTATTTTTTTAATTTTAATCTAAAATATTTTTGTTTGTGTTTTATAATAGTTGTTGTAAAATATATAAATGGATTGGTTTTTAAACGTATTTTTCATTGATATAATTTTTATCAAGTATTCTATAACACAAACAAAAATATAAAAGATTAAAATTGATAAAGAAAGACTTTAAAAAGTCAAAAGAGGACAATAAATTTGGGACGGAGGGAGTATTACATAATTGTTATGTCAAATGTAATACATAAGTTCAAGTTTTGTAAAAATAAGGCCCAGTTACATGATTGTCCCAAATTTTTCAGAGTAACGCTTGTGTAAAAACACTTAAGATTCTTATGACCTTGCCAATGCACTGCCTTCAACATAAACATATTTTAAGCACCTGAAAAACATGCTAAAAGTCAGCTAACGCTGGTGAGTCTATAGGTTTAAAGTAAATAGCACATAACCATAGCAATGATCAGCAAGTACACACTAAACCCGCATGCAACACTAAGCTCAACAACCAAACTAGACAAAGAATGCCAAAGGCATTAAATATAATATAAGTGCCCGCGAGTGATAATCCCCAGTAATTCGGCAAAAGGTCGTTATGGTATACGTTCGCCTTGACCATGGCATGGCCAACCGAACGGAGGAGTCACCCTCAATAGATCTATTTATAACATACGCGTTTCCCAGCAGGAATTGACGGTGTTGATAATGGGCAAATTTGGGATTCAAGCAAACTTAGGTTTCCGCATACTAGTGTGTAAAAATAAGTTCAGTTTTGGTCTATGAAAACAGTTTTTGCATGTTTCTCACCCCAAGGTTTATAAAACAGTACTTATAAGAAAATGGGGCTATAAACTCACCTTAAAAGATA
>LBNU01037697.1:104843-118286 GCA_014162995.1 Artemisia annua
ATACCTAATCCAATCTTTCGCAGTATTGATGCTCAGAAAACTGCTAAGGCAATGTGGGAACATGTTCATCTCTTAATGGAAGGAACTCAGTTGAATCAGGAGGACATGGAGTCAAAACTTTACATGGAATACACACATTTCATGATTGAGCCAACGGAATCACTTGAGTCATACTATCACCGCTTCACTAACATCATTAATGACCTCGATAGACACAACATTATCTTACCAAAGATTGATGTCAACACGAAGTTCTTAGGATGTCTTGGTCCTGATTGGCAGAAGTATGTGACATTTGTTTGACAAGCAAGAAACCTTCATGAAACACCATATGGTTTGTTGTATGACTATCTGAAACATCATCAACATGAAGTTGACAATGATCGCGCTCTCAGAGGAAACTACTCACAGCCCCCAACTATAAACTCTTTGGCGCTTGTTGCTCAATCACATGTTCCGGCTCCACCATTACAACACAATGTTTATCATCCAGAACAGGCTTATCACAACAACCCATCTCCGTATTCATCTTATGATTCTTCATCGCACCCTCCTGCAAATCAATTTACATCATATGACAATGGTATGTGCTTATTCACATACCTTTTATTCACCATTATTAGACTATTTTGGACCAAAAACTAACGCGAAAAGCCAAAGATATCGTGTTTTTGTGTTTATGACTGTGCAGGTATGGATATTGCTAAAACATCACAAAAAGCAACCTAAAAGCCCAAAAAGAGCACGAAATGTGGAAAAGAGTTTGAAAGAGAAGCAAAAGAAGAAATCTACTCATGAAAAGCCCGTGAAGATGAATTATTTCTCAAAGGCNGCGCTCTCAGAGGAAACTACTCACAGCCCCCAACTATAAACTCTTTGGCGCTTGTTGCTCAATCACATGTTCCGGCTCCACCACTACAACACAATGTTTATCATCCAGAACAGGCTTATCACAATAACCCATCTCCGTATTCATCTTATGATTCTTCATCGCACCCTCCTACAAATCAATTTGCATCATATGACAACAATGACACCTTGTCTACACCACTCACTGCTAATGATGATGATGATGATGAGGACTTCAAAAGTCTCAACCAAGGAATTGCACTCATTGCTCGGGCTTTCAGCAAATTCTCAAACAAGTCCAACAATCGTCTTCGCTCATCTTCAAATACAAGGAATCAAGCTGTCATTCATGATGGTCGCGTTGAGATTCAGAATCGCAACAGTAACAGATTTGGATCGGGTGGTAATATGGGTAACTCTAATTCTGGACAACGGTTTAATAACAATGGAGGATTCAGGAACAATGGTGGTTTCCCTCAGAGAAAGGCAGAGATTGTTGACACAAGGAATACTGAATCAGGGAATACAGTCATCAGATGCTATAACTGCAATGGAATAGGTCACTTGGCAACTGCATGTCCATCACTGAGAACTCAAGGAAGTAAGTATCACAAACAGGCATTACTCCTTGCTCTCAAAGATGAAGCCCGCAGCAACACGAATGCAAATGACAACAGCTTCATGGCTAATGCACATTCTGATGATGACATGGAAGATTTGGAAGCTGCCGTTATGCTGATGGCCAACATGCATGAACTCCACATAAGTGACTCAGGCCCAGTTTATGACACTGATGGTCTTTCTCAGGTAACTGATCTTAACTCATGGCTCATACACGAAATTGCCTCCCCATCTGCATCTGAATCTTACAAGGAACAAGAAGTTCAAAATGATTCATTGTTATCTACACACACGAATACTCAAATGGACACAAAAGTTATATTTGATGATTTTCAAATTAACCTGGTTGTCACATTTGATGATTCGGATACTGAAACTGTCAAAGATAACAATGCTCACGTTGAACATTTTGATCCTTNCCTGGTTGTCACATTTGATGATTCGGACAATGAAACTGTCAATGATAACAACGCTCACGTTGAACATTTTGATCCTTCGTCTGGTCCAGATTCAGAAATTCAGTCCCTTCTTATGACTTGTCAATCTCAAAACATTAAATGTCAAGAGCTTAATGCTAGATTGAAAGAGAGAAATGCATTATTAACTAGGGATATTGAGTGCTATAAATTTCAACTGTCAAACACGGAAAAACTGATTCAACGAGAAAAAGGCTTTGAAGCTGCTTTTCTAAAATCTTCTCGTCACGAAAAAGAGTTAGAACACCAAATTGCTAAAATTATGGAGTCTAAAAATAACTTAGCTTCTGAACAGGAAAAACAAGCATTTGAACACAAAAAACAAATTGCACAACTTGAAGCTATCATTTTAAAAACCAAAACGGAGCTGTCAAATTGTCAAGCTGAGTTCACAGAACATAAACGCAAAACCAGAAACAAAGTTAAGTCATACGTTGATGAGATTGTTGAATTGGAACATAAGCTTAAAGAATTTTAAAATGTTGTGTATAAAACTGGTAATTCAGTGACTACTATTCAAAAGTTTTCAGTAACTCGAACAAACAATGGTCACGGCTTTGCAATTGGAAGTGATTCACCATGTTTTTTACGTGTAGCACTCAATGAGATTCCAAAGTTATATAGTGCAGATCATTTCTTTGACGATACTGTTGTTCGTACTGTTGTATTTGATTGTGAAGAGGAATATGAAATTGAAGAAGAGATTCGATCAAAAATGGAAAATGTTACATACAATAAACCTTTTGATTACTCTAAAATGCCTCCAATTACTGATATTTTTACACCGCAAAAAGAGAAATTTGAACAACCATGGTACATTATCAAACCTCAAGAAGTTACTTCTCATGTAGCTCCTGCTAAACCAGTGGTGCAAATAAACGGTCCTTTACCAAATGATAACAAACTTCAAACTCTTCCTACACGTTGTCGTATACTTCAGTATTTCGACACGTTCATGGATAACATTGAACAATTAAATGAAGCCATTGAACGCAACTCTCAAATAACGGTTTTTACTATTACTACTCCTCATGAGAGAGAAAAACGAGAAGTGTCTCAAAAATAGTTTTTACCTATTGCTCGACATTTGCGTCATTGTGCTAACCACTAGGAACAGGAACTTCAAAAAGAAGTCTCATCTATGATGAATGTATTTCAAGAAACTGAACAAGTGATTCTAAATCAAAAACGTCAAAATCAATTTTTACAAAAAGAAGCTGATCGACTCTTGGAACATGTTCTTAGTGCTGATATAATTTCTGTGATTATGAGTTCTCTTTATGAATCTGGTACTTCTATGCTTGTTGATGATCACTGTGATGATGTTGAGTTGTTATCTAAACAAATTGAGACATTAAAAGATGAAAACGTTAATCTCCGAAAACACAATGATGATGTGCAAAACAAACTTTCAAATGAGATTTCTCAACTCAACAAAAAGCTTGAATGGTGTCAAAACCAAAGTCTTGATTTCGAACTGGAATTACAAAGTCTTAAAACTTCCACAACTTTTCAAAACGAAAACGAGGAACTAAAAAGTCAAATCTCGAAATATGAAAAGGAAATTGCAGAATTGCAAGAAGTTACAGATTTTTGGCAAAAGAGTCGTGATGAATATTTTTATTCTAACCGAAAACTCGACAGTGAAATTCAAGATAAAATGCACATTATCATTGAGTTGAAAGAGAAAATACGTAAGCTTGAAAAAGGAAAATCTGTCAACACTAATGTAATTGCTCCAGGAATGTACTCATTAGACATAACAAATATAGCACAACACACTAAGAAGTCTAATTTGGATCCTTCCACTTCTACAGGAATAGTTGCCACTCATAGCGTTAGCAGATCCAAGCATAAACGAATGAAATGGAAGAATATGATTTTGCAACGTAGAAGAGAGACACTAGAAGCCTCTGAAGTAGAAGAACACCCTAGGACTTTGAATAAGACTCATCCTGCACTAGATTTAGATACTGATTTGGCAAATTGTAATTCTAATCTATGTGTAAGGAATGATGAACCTTTGAATGTTTTAAAAGTTGATGCTTCATGTGTGTTTTGTCGTAAAAGTATGTTATCTAGTGATCATTCTAAATGTGTTGCAAATTCTCTTTTATCTCGTCTTAAGAAACGTACATTAGGCAGAAAATCTGGGCCCACTACTGCTTCTAAATCTGTGCTAGGACTTATGCCCTGTGTAGTTTCTAAGAATGATATAGTCAACCCCGTAGTTGCGAACAACACCTCTAGGATCATGCCAACTGTCACTGAATTTGATATAAAGAAGGCTAAATCTAGTTGGAATTGGCAACGTTGGTTACAAAGGACACATAACTTTAAATGGATTCCTAAAACTGTTAACATGTGTGCTTCTAACCCAACGGAACCCACAACTTCTTCGGGTTCCACCCTTACCATTGTACCATCGTCGTCTCTTTCATGTGATGCAGGAGGTGCAACTTGTTCTCTGGATTGTTGATAGCGGATGCTCCCGACACATGACAGGCAATCTCAAACTGTTAAAAAACTTTGTCTCAAAGTTCATTGGTATTGTGAGATTCGGGAATGATCATTTCGCTGCAATTATGGGCTATGGGGACTATGTCAGTGGGAATATCGAAATTAGTCGTGTTTATTATGTTGAAGGCCTTGGTCACAATCTATTTTCTGTTGGTCAATTTTGTGATGGTGATCTGGAAGTTGCATTCAGAGAGAAAACATGCTTTGTTCGTGATCTACAAGGAAATGATCTCATGTCCGGCACACGTGGTAACAGTCTATATACAATTTCAATGTCCGACATGACCGCTTCCTCTCCCATTTGTCTACTTTCAAAGACTGAATCGACAAAATCCTGGTTATGGCACCAACACATGTCACATACCGCTGCTCAACCTTATAATATTCAAGTACCTGATACAACGGTTACTACAACTACAATAGTAACACCCGATGCACCCCCGACTGAATCACCAACAATAGAAGAACAAACCGCTTCCAACACCGACAACCCAACTGAAGATCTGAACCAACAACAAGTACTCGAACCTGCAAATTATGATCCAAATGCGTTCTTCAATCCGTTTGCTCAGACTCCGAACCTTTCTGATATTGCTGAGTCGTCAACACGCAACTTGGAACCAACTAATATGCAGCAGTTCCATAACCCTCACCCTTCAACACATCATTGGACTCGTGACCATCCAATTGTCAACACTATTGGTCATCCAACAGCTCCAGTTATGACTAGACAAAAACTTCACTCCGATGCCGAACATTGCATTTATGCTCTAACAGTTAGTCATGAAGAACCGAAAAATATTAAAGAAGCTCTCACTTACGACAACGGGATTGAATCAATGCAAGAGGAATTCAACCAATTCAAACGTCTTGAAGTTTGGGAATTAGTTGAACGACCGGATGGATTTTATGTCATTGGGCTAAAATGGATTTGGAAAAACAAGTTGGACGCAGAAGGCAATGTTATTCATAACAAATCACGTTTGGTAGCTAAAGGATATACTCAAGAGGAAGGAATTGACTTTGAGGAATCTTTTGCACCAGTAGCTAGACTCGAAGCTGTTCGAATATTTTTAGCATACGCTACTCATAAAAACATGGTCGTTTATCAAATGGATGTGAAAACTGCATTTCTGAACGGTCAACTACGTGAGGAGGTATACGTTAGTCAGCCAGAGGGATTTGTCGACCCAGAGCACCCAAATCATGTCTACCGACTTAAGAAGGCTCTCTATGGTCTCAAACAAGCCCCAGGGCGTGGTATGATAAACTTACTGCTTTCTTGCTTGCTAATTCTTTCACTAAAGGTTTACTAGATCCAACTTTGTTTATTCAAAAACACGGGGAAGATGTTTTAATTGTGCAAATATTTGTCGATGACATTATTTTTGGCTCAACAAACAAAAAGTACTCAAACGCTTTTTCCTGATTAATGAAACAAAATTTTGAAATGTCAATGATGGGTGAACTTACGTTCTTTTTGGGACTACAAGTTCATCAGTCTCCTCGTGGAATTTTCCTAACTCAGTCCAAATACGCTCTTGAGATAATTAAGAAACATGGAATGACCAGTTGTGATACTTACAATACTCCTATGGCTAACACAACTAAGTTAGATGCGGATCCAAATGGGAAACCAGTTGACCCCACAAAGTACCGAAGTATTATTGGGTCACTGATGTATCTCACCGCTAGTAGACCGGATATTGTATTTGCTGTATTTATGTACTCTCGCTATCAGTCCAGTCCTACTGAACGTCACCTCAATGAGGCTAAGAGAATCCTTCGATACGTAAAGGGAACCATTAACTTGGGGATCTGGTATCCAAAGGATTCCGGTTTTGAACTAATAGCTTTTTCAGACGCTGATCATGCAGGGTGTATGGATACACGCAAAAGTACTTCTGGTGGTTTGCAGTTTCTAGGAGATAAACTCGTGTCTTGGTAGTCAAAGAAGAAGGATTGCACCTCACTTTCATCTACAGAAGCTGAATACGTTGCCATGTATGCCTGTTGTGCACAAATCATTTGGATGCGTACACAACTAATGGAATACGGTTACTTATTCAACATGATTCCAATGTATTGTGATTCGAAAAGTGTGATAGCAATCTCATGCAACACAGTTCTGCATTCAACGTCTAAGCATATTGATCTCCGTTATCACTTCATCAAGGAGCATGTTGAAAAGGGTACAATTGAGTTATACTTTGTGGGTACTGAATACCAACTGGCAGATTTGTTCACAAAACCTTTAGCTCCATCAAGGTTTGCTGAACTGGTCCACCGGATTGGTAGGCGGTGTTTGACTCCAGATGATCCAAAATCTTTTCTTGAAAACAATTAACTGAGTCAAATACCAAAATTATTTTTTGTAAATATTTATCAAAAACAAAAATACAAAATCAAAAAATCTTCAAAAACACCAAAAAGATGTTACATTTTATTTATCTTTATTTTATTTTTCTTTTGTTTTTCATATGCATGTACACTATCTTCGTCAACACTTTGGTTTATCAAAATTTTCAATATTTTCATACCAAGTGTTGAGGGGGAGAAAATGTTCTTCAAAATTTCAAAAATCTTGTTCAAACATGTGTACTTGCATATTTCTAAAAGTTATGATGTTATCTAATATTGGTGGAACGACAAAGGTTATTTCTCGTATCATTTCTTTTTCCTTTTTACTTCTTTGTTAGCATAGTATGTCTTTACCATTAACTGTCATTACCTTTAACCGTTAAATAATTTCGTTAGGACTTGTTATATGGTTTAGTATGTAGTCTAGGGACTAAATTTGCCAAAATATTAAAAACTTTCAAAAGCTTTAACAAAACAAACACCCCCGTCTTTTATTTTTCACAAAAAAAAGAAAAATCAAAAAAACAAACACTCCACTCCATATCTCACGGCTAAAATTCTTTTCACAAATCCGTGTTCTTGATCTTCAAACAGTAAGTGAATTCTTGATCTTTGGCTCATTTTAACAAATGGTTTTTTACCAATTTCGTTTTTGATGGCTAGATTTCTAGTAATTACGATTCATAGAACTAGGGTTTTCGATAATCATGATTCATACGTATAAATGAGTTTTAGGTTTAGAAATCATAGGGCTTTTGTCACTAAACATCATATAATCATGTCCCTATTCCCTAAACACAACAGTTTTCACGTTTGAATTGATTTCGAAAATAGGGTTTGCGTTAGAATTAGGGCTTTGTGTTTGAGTGTTGTTTTTGTGTATATTAATGGTGGGATATGTTAGTTTAAGTGTATGTATCATGTTTATGCCTATTAATTGTTCCAATCCTTCAGATTGCATGATCTAGAAAGTTAGGGTTCTTCGTTGCAATTGGGGCTTTTCATTGTGGTGTTAGTGAGCATAATTAAACTGCCTAAATGTGTTATTATGTGTGTTAATTGAGTTATTGCATTGAAATTATCACATGATCACTCGTTAAAGAGGTTCTAGATAATTTAGGGTCTTGAAAACTTTCGAAATCTTTTGTATTCATAGATGATGTGTTTCTAACTGTCTTAATACACTTTATTCGTCAGGTTACGTTCAAGGATTCAACAAAATCTTCAAAACGTATGTCTACAAAGGAATTCGAAAATTCTTGTATAAGAATTTTTGAGAAAAAGTTTCGAAATCTTTTTCAAAGATTTTAACGAGATCTTTTGAAATGTTTTCGAAATCTTTTCATAACAGTAGTTATCGAGAAAATTGAGAAAACTTTCGAAATCTCTCAATAAAATTTTTCGAAATCCTTGAGTTATCGAGAACTTTTCTTGTCAAAAGTTATCGAGAACTTTTCTTAACAAAAGTTATCGAGATCTTTTTTAACAAAACTTTCGAGATCTTTTACATGCCATGTTTTCGAGAAAACTTTGCTGCAAAGTTTTCGAAAACTTTAGTCCATTGAAGTTGTCGAGATCTTTTTTATGGAAAGTTATCGAGATCTTTCTTGCACCAAAATTTTCGAGATCTTCATTAGTAATAGTTTTAGAAAACATTGTTTGTATTATCTTCGAGATCATGTGTAACATATTTTTGAGTATTCAAGTGATTGTAATTTTTTCGAAAACTTGTATATTGGATGAATCCTCATGAATATGTGTATTGTAATAATGTTTATTAATTTGTGATTGTATTGTGTTATTAAACATGTTGCCAAAAGACGTATGTGCTTTAAATGATAAATCATCTAAGTTACATGTTAAACAATAATACCGTCATTAATCACATATTAATTAACTGAACCATGAATGCTACATATATGTCTTTGAATATCAAACATGGACTCGAACTAATGACTAACAAATCTGTATGTTTGATTTCATGACATGACACTTTCAGAACACAATGGCTCAACACGATGAATCAGTTCCACAACAACAGAATCTACCACTACTTGCACTTGGTGAATTTCTACCAGCAGACTACAATGTCTCAATTGACCAAAACAATCTTCGCATTGACTTCAACAAACTCAGTATTCCAGAAGACACATGCAAGATTGTCAAGGATATACTACTGGCTCATCCATGCAAGCCCATGCTTACAAATTCTACATCAGTACCAACTTTCTACATTCATCAGTTCTGGTACACTGCTAAGGTGACTTTGGACGACGAATCATTTACTGTCGAGCTAGATCGACAAAGATACACAGAGATCTTGATGTTCTTCGCACAGTTCTTATGTTACCGACTCCCACTGAATTTCATCCGATGTTGACCGAACTGGAAATCCTTGACTATTTCATTGATCTAGGATATGACATTCCTGATAATGAATCACTCACAAAACTTTCAAAGTTCAACGTTAAATATCTGCCTCAACCATGGAGAACTTTCTACATGTTGATTGTCAGATCCATTGCTGGAAGAAGGAGTGGTCATGAGCATCCAAGATTAGAGCACATGCAAGTATTCTGGGGAATGATGACAATGAAACCTATTGACTTTGCTGCACCCATAATGAGCGACATGATCCATCACATTCAGACTGACCGTGACAGGACCGTGATTCCGTTCATTAGATTCACAAAATTGCTCATCGAATACTTCTGTGAGAAAACCCCTGACTATATCAAGAGGATGCACGACAGGACTGAACCAAAGGACATATTCAACTAAGATCCCAGGATTTCCTTCGTCAAGTCCATCATCGTTCCAAGGACAAAAGGAATGAGAATCCCTGATCATTTCTTGGATGATGAAATCAGAAAGACTCAGAACTACAAGATTTATTACAAAGCATTCAAAGCTGGGAGAGTTGGTTACACAGAGAAAGAAGAAGAACCAGCTTCAATTCCGAAGCAGGAGGGGTGGCAAGTCTGGAAGCTCTAGCAGTACCACTACTACACAACAATCAAAGACTGCTCAAAAGCCACCCACCAGACCAAGAAGGAAAGCTGCTCCAAAGCAGATTCCACAAGATGAACCATCAGCTTCATCATCTAAAACGGAAACCGACTCTGAGTTCGGCTCTGAATCAGATGACGAAGAAGATTATGTAAGAAGGTCAAAGGCTCAGGATGACAAAGAAGATGAAGAAGAGGAATTTCCAGGGCTTGAACTGACAAAACAATTAAGCAAGGAAACTGCCGAGCAAGAACAAAGAAGAGGTACGGGTATTACCATTCATGAACCGAGTGATGCTATTCGTGATGAAGAAGCAGAAGATGAACCAACTGCAGAGCCACTGGTTGACAANGAAGAAGAGGAATTTCCAGGGCTTGAACTGACAAAACAATTAAGCAAGGAAACTGCCGAGCAAGAACAAAGAAGAGGTACGGGTATTACCATTCATGAACCGAGTGATGCTATTCGTGATGAAGAAGCAGAAGATGAACCAACTGCAGAGCCACTGGTTGACAGACGAAAACTCAAGAGTATCATTGTCGACACCAGGGCTGAAAAGAAGCAGGAAGAGAAAGAATTCAGGGCAGCTGTACTACTTAATCTCCAACATCCACAACCTCACCAAGCACCGATTAATCTTCAAGGACACGAGGCTGGCTCTAGTAGCACTGTAGTTCCTCAGACCGAAACCGAACAACGTGACCCTGAAGGGAACATCATCATGGAAGAAGCTATAGAGGAAGATAATGAGCAAGAGCAGACAGAGTACATCACACGTGAATTCGTTGCTAAAGTTTAGAGAGATAAGGAAATCAAGAGGAAAGCTAAAGAAGAGACGGATAGATTGCTTCGTGGACTCGATCAAGACGAAGAACTCATTGACACTGATCAATATATCAACAGTCCTCCGCACTCATCTTCACAGAATCCCCCGACTCCATCAGGCACACCTCCAAGGGATCCCTCACCTCCTCCATCAGAACCAGAGCATGAATCATCTTCATCATCATCATCACATCACTCTTCACCACCACCAACAAAGAAAACATCCAAAAGCAAATCAATCAAGAAACGGAAGGGAGGCAAAGCATCATTGACAGCATCAAAGCGGATCAAGAAAGCTTTTGATTTGGCAAGGAAGAAAAGGAAGGAGACACAACATCAAACTGGAGACCTCAATGACCAAGTCCAACTGCTCTCACAACAGGTCAAAACTTTGACTTCACAAGTCAAAGATCTCCAGGAAGCAAAGGCACTTGTCGACAAGCTTATGTTTGCTGACATGGGTGGGATGATCAAGGAATACACCAATGAATATCTTCATGATAATCTTGCTGCAATTGCTACACCAGTTGTGTCTGAACTTATAGAGCCGATTCGTAGAAAGCTGAACTCCAGGATCAAGCACAGCATCGAGCGTATGCTTGAGTCAACTCCTTTCTACCTTCGCACCGACAGGGCTCCTCTATCTCCAGATGCACTCTCAACTGAACAACTTCAAGACCTGTTAGCTGCAAAGCTAAGGAATAAGGAGGACAAAACTCCTGAAGAGTCAACGATGTTCAAGGCACTTCAAACCATTGCCTCGAAAGAATCATGTAAGGAAGCGGCCAGCAAGCACAAACGTCCAAGGAAAGATGATGATCCTGATTCTGATCCTAAAAGCAAGAAGTCAAAGAAATCAACAGGACCATCTTCTTCACAATAGCCGCAGAAGACTTCCAAGGCTCCTCCTTGCAAACAACAAGCTCCAGCATCCGGCTCCGGTCCGACACAATCAGAAGAACAAGTTATGTTTCAACCAGTTGAAGAACCAGAATCAGAAATTCCCGAATCAGAAATTCCTGAATTTCAAGCTGGTCCATCATCTACAACAAAGTCTAAAGAGAAGAAGCAGTCGTCAAAGTCAAAGAAAAAGAAGCAAAAGACCACTTACTTCTCATGGCTAGATGTGGACGAAGCTCCTAATTCTGACTGGTTGACCGAAATGATCAAAGCACAACCATCACTTGAAACTGAAGAACCAATGCCTGGAAATACTTTGCAGATGACTCAGAGTATTATGTCGGGTCTTCAAGTTGAACGGTTGTCAAAAGCAGAACTGAAAAGGATCAACCGTGAAGCTACGGAATTTCTGAAGAAAAGGTCAGGAAATAAAGTCGAACTTGATTACCATATGGAGAACATAGCCTGCGCATTATCCGGCTCATTCGACTGGCTCAACCCTGAATCAAATGTCGACACAGAAAAGAAGACACCTTACTTCACAGATTGGACAAAACCGTTGCCTTTACTAGGCTTTCCAGACAGACCCAAAATCCCTTACAGACACTTCTTCAACAACGACTTCCGATATCTCCAACACGCTCACGAAACTTCAAAGGAACGATATGCATCTTCATTGACACTTTCAATCCCAGCAGCCCGATATGAACTACCTGACATTGAAGAGTCCGCACCAATCTACTGCAAATCAGTTGTCACATACAACAGAGAAGCTCTTCTCNCTTCTTCAACAACGACTTCCGATATCTCCAACACGCTCACGAAACTTCAAAGGAACGATATGCATCTTCATTGACACTTTCAATCCCAGCAGCCCGATATGAACTACCTGACATTGAAGAGTCCGCACCAATCTACTGCAAATCAGTTGTCACATACAACAGAGAAGCTCTTCTCGGTATTCAACACTGGCCGGAAAAACGAAAGCTTGGCTATATCCACAGACTACATCTCAAGTCCAGTGAAAATGTGAAGCAACCGCTTCGTATCGTCGCTATAGTGGAGATCGTGGAAGAGAAAAGATTCAACTACGCTTTCATGAAGGAAATCGTCGTCAAGAGACTAGACGAGAAGAAGTACAAGTTTTGTGAAGCAGACTTCCCAGATTTGAACCTGAATGACATTGAAGACATGTATTTGGAGAAGGTTCAAGGAAAAATGCTTAACTTCCCAAGGGAAACTCAGTACAACTTCATCGCGTCTCTACTGCTCTGCATCAGACGAGTTATAGTTCAAGAAAGGGTGGAAGATTGATGAGACGAAAAGTGTTACGCTTTTAGGGGGTCATTTAAGCCCTAATTCGTATAAATGTGATCAAATATTGCCCTAAATCGTTCCTTTTGTCATTTTAGGTACTTTTGAGAGGAATTCTAGAAAACATGCATATTCGGACGTTTTTGGAGCATAAAAGTGAAGAAAACGACAAAGTCTCAAAAGATGGTGATTTATAACCTGACGGCGTCAGAAGTCACAAGGTGACACCGTCAGAAAGTCTTGACAAAAGAGTGAAATCCAATTTTCAAATGACGGGCCAGAGGATTTAACACCTGACGCCGTCAGGTGTTGAGAAAAGTAGGCCGTCAGGAGTAAAGTTAAAGAGTGACGGCCCAGAAGAGTTTATAAGGTGACGGCGTCAGAAGTGGATCTAGGCCATCCGAGAAACTTATTGGCGGCGAGCTGACGGCGTCAGCCCTTATAACCTGACGCCGTCAGAGTGTAAAATCTATATATAGTTTTCTAATTTTCATTCATTAGTGTGGAACTTTGGTGGAACTTTGTGGAGAACTTTTAGGGCAAACCCAAAAGTCGAATTTCCTGTACT
>LBNU01037698.1:0-12872 GCA_014162995.1 Artemisia annua
GTACCTCGGGAAGTGGAGAGGCTATCCACGTATCCTGTACCGTTACAACTCCCAGCCACACGATTCGAGTTAGTGGGATCTACGTGTCAGCTATCTGTGGTGGGTGAGAAAACTATATAACCCCTCTCCCCTTTTACTGTGGTTATCACAGTAAAAGCGTTTCAATCTCCATTTTCAAAAAACTTTCTAAGTCTCTCCTGCAATCACCTTCCTATACGCTAGGTAATTAGCGCGTGCGCCCTTCCTTAAATACGAAAAATGGTCCTCCAACTGAGTGATTGCACCTCCGACATAACCGAGCATGAACTGACGCAGTTCACCTCGGATTATTTTATTCCTTTGGACCTGCACCCAGAGGTGCCAGGTCCAAATGACACCATCGCTGACTTCCCCGTAGGGAAGGTAGGGTTATATACGCGCTATTTCGAGTGGGCGAATCAGCGCGTACCCATATCCGTATTTTTGAGTGATATACTCAATTATTACGAGCTCCATATCTCCCAGTTGCACTGTATAGGCGCTGGGAAGATTTCCAATTTTGAGGTGAACTGTCGCTTGTTAGCGATTCCCCCACCCTCCACTTATTCCGCGCGTTCTATCACGCGTCGTGGTTAAATGGGTGGGTTACCTTCTCTAAGCACATAGGTAACCTGCAATGCTATGTGAAGCCGGTAGACAAACTTAGGGATTGGAGAGAGAAATTCTTCTGGATAGACGCCGCCGTCTTTCCAGCGAATTTTCCGTTTTACACCCGCCTTTCGTTACCAAAGGATGAGCGCCCCCTCGACACGTGGTACAACCCGGACCATGCGGCTATCATTAATGCTAACCGCCTCCACATCAGACCATATCCGGAAGAGTTCCTGGTGCACATGGGCATCAGTCACAACTACTTCGAGCCTGCGACAGAGGTTCCCACATTTGTGGATGTGGATGAAACAGGTGGGTGCTCATTTTCCATTCTTTATGTAACATCTTTTTCTTTCTATTGTGTTTCGCAGAGATGGATCTGTTTGGCGTTGTCAACCTGGAGATGCCCACGTCGGTGACGATTGAAGTGCATCCCCTGTTAGAGGGTGAGACGCCCATTTTGCAGGCGACGGAGGGGTGCGTCGTAGGCTTGGTTGTTCCAGAGCCTGAGGGTTCCCCCGCCGCGGCCGTAGTCGCGCCAATACAGGAGGTGGCTCCTCCTGTGCAGCCTGGGCCCGATGTTGCGCAGCCTCCTCCCAATTCTGTGAACATAGCGTTCATCGAGTTGGGAGAGACTGACGAAGAAATGGAGGAGGGTCTCCAGTTGAGGCGTAAGAGGGCGCCTAGTGGTGATGGCGAGGGGTCGTCCAAGAGGCCGCGTTCCGAGGCCAAGGANCTGCAATGCTATGTGAAGCCGGTAGACAAACTTAGGGATTGGAGAGAGAAATTCTTCTGGATAGACGCCGCCGTCTTTCCAGCGAATTTTCCGTTTTACACCCGCCTTTCGTTACCAAAGGATGAGCGCCCCCTCGACACGTGGTACAACCCGGACCATGCGGCTATCATTAATGCTAACCGCCTCCACATCAGACCATATCCGGAAGAGTTCCTGGTGCACATGGGCATCAGTCACAACTACTTCGAGCCTGCGACAGAGGTTCCCACATTTGTGGATGTGGATGAAACAGGTGGGTGCTCATTTTCCATTCTTTATGTAACATCTTTTTCTTTCTATTGTGTTTCGCAGAGATGGATCTGTTTGGCGTTGTCAACCTGGAGATGCCCACGTCGGTGACGATTGAAGTGCATCCCCTGTTAGAGGGTGAGACGCCCATTTTGCAGGCGACGGAGGGGTGCGTCGTAGGCTTGGTTGTTCCAGAGCCTGAGGGTTCCCCCGCCGCGGCCGTAGTCGCGCCAATACAGGAGGTGGCTCCTCCTGTGCAGCCTGGGCCCGATGTTGCGCAGCCTCCTCCCAATTCTGTGAACATAGCGTTCATCGAGTTGGGAGAGACTGACGAAGAAATGGAGGAGGGTCTCCAGTTGAGGCGTAAGAGGGCGCCTAGTGGTGATGGCGAGGGGTCGTCCAAGAGGCCGCGTTCCGAGGCCAAGGAGGGGCCATCTTTTACTGATTTGGAGATGGGGTAAGTAACTTGTTTATTTGTTATAAACTTTCGTTAAGTTATTGTTTATTCTAACTTTGCTTCTTCTTGTACGTAGTGAGGATGCTGAGAAGTCTGGGGGAGACGCGTCCATGACTGAGATTGAGAAGGACGTGCCCTCACCTCCTCCCCACATGTAAGTACTTATTAGTAATCACTTAGGATTTTGTGTGTTTTGAATTGTCTTCATTTGCTAACACTTTTTTCCTGATCTCGTGTGCAGTGAACAACATGTGGAGGACACTGGCGCTCTAGATAGAAGTGCGTCACCCAAGGTGAGCCCTTTTCAGGATGGGGTGCACTCACCGAGGGATATTGGAGAGGAGTCAAGGTCGTTTGACTCTGTGATGGAGGAGCTGGCCTCCATCACTGCGCGCCAATCGGAGTTGGTGGCGCAAGCCAGGGCGAGCTACTCTGTTGAAAGTAGCCGCTCCCAGTATGAGGAGGAGATCTCCAGCCTGACGGCGCAGTTAGCGTCCGTGCAGGCTGAGTTAGCAAGCTCTAAAGCTGAGCAGCTGAGCTCCAAGGCTAAACTGGAGCGCGCAGAGGCGTCTGCGCAAAGGATGGCCGACGGGAAGATGTCGGTTATGGCGGAGTTGGAGCAGGAGCGTGCTGCTGCCGAGCGTCAGAGGGTGAACTCCATGTGGGCGTTAAAGTTTTTGCAACAGAATAGGAGCAAACACTTCTCCAACCTAGAGTTCCGCAGCACTGTGCAAGCGGCGCTCAACAGACAGGAGGAGAAGCTCCGCAGGCTGAGCATCGAGTTCGATGAGGAGCTCTACTCTAATATGGTTCAGTCTGTGGCCAAGCGCAGGTAAATGTTTCTTGTCTCTTTTCATAACTTGTGTATATTTATACTTGCTTTCCTACTAACACTTGTGTTATTTTGTAGGTGGTTGATCAGCCATGGGCTGCGTCTTGCTGCCATGTGTACGCTGGAGCATCCGGAGGTCACTACGGCCTTCAGAAAGGTGGTGAACTGCGCCGTTGCGCATGGCAAGACCTTGGCCGCAAGCAAGCTTGCTGAGGCCAAGTTATTGACTGTGCCGCTTGATGAGGTCCCGGAGTACAAGGCGGACGCCCTTGCTGAGCTCGCTGCTGCTATGGAAGAGCTAAAGAAGCTTGAGCTTCCTCACATCGCACGTCTGGAGCGTGATCAAGATGAGCCCATCAATGTTATCATGGCGGGGCTCACTCTTCCAAGGCATTTGCAGGATGGCGCGGATAAGCAATTGGACTTCTACTTGAAGCCTGATGTGGCGCAGCTGAAGGTACCCATTTTTGCTCAGCCGCGTGATATCTTGAATCCCTTCCGTCTTGAGAAAGAGATTTCTTTGCAAAGGTCTTTAAATGCTCATGTATCCAGGGTCGCAAGGAAAAAGGGCGTGAAAGGGAAGGCCATTCTGTGCGGCATAGGCGCTGCGCATCTGCCTAGGTCCGACGGTGTTCCTGTCACCGTGGCCACTGTTTCCCCTGTGATGCAGAGTTGCTGAAAAGACTCAGTGACGCAAAGGAAGCAGCTTTTTGTGGGAGTCCCAGCCAGCTGAGGCGTACATATAGTATTTAGATTTTTTGTACTTAGTATTTATCTGAACAAATCCTTTGTAAAACATATTCTATATATGAGGATTTTGTTTTTTGTACTTAGTGTTTTTACCACTTCTAAATACTTATGCGTTTGAACTTGTGGTTCATGTGTAACTCATGTATCTTTGCGTGAAGATGTCTTTAAGTGACTAAGCATGCTTAGAAAAGAAGGATCATAGTTATATATGAATTCCCTGAAGTAAAGACCATACTCGTGTATGGAATTTTTTGACTTAGAAAATAAACATGGTTTTCAATTAATTTTCATAAGTGTACTTGTCGTATTTAAAGGAATCAAGAGTCTTGATTTTATAAGTTTGTTAAACTCGCACAGTGTGCCCTATTGCGTATCCATCGTGGGGTGCGCAAGGAACTTGCGCCAACGTCTTGAGCGCAAGGTGTTTAACAAGGATACGTAATCCTAAGTTGATGGGTTTGCAACCCTCTTACTCAACGAGTTAGTTAGTAGGTTAACTCATCCTTTTTGCCATCGTGGGCATTAATTAGTGCATGCATGCCATGTAGGCTAAAGGTAACGTGACCTACACATTGAAATATAAATAGTATTTAAATAACAATGTAAAGAAATTTTGTCGCGGAGTTAGCTAGAAACCGCGAATGTTTTATTAATACTTGCAAGTTTATAAAAGAAAATACTTATCTAGATAAGACTCAAAAAATAAAATTGCATGGATCTTTATTAAGGCGCTTTCTAAAGTGCTTGATTGTCCATGCTGGGCCGTGGCCTATTCTAAAGATAGCATCGCTTAAGGTTGCGAACGTTCCACGTTCGTTGTAGCTCGTGTCCATCTTTATCGCGTCGCTTGTACGCTCCATTTCCAAGTGCTTCAATGACCTCGTAAGGTCCTTCCCACTTTGGTCCTAGCTTTCCAGTGTCTTCTGCGCGGCTCGAGTCGTTTTCGCGGTATACGAAGTCACCTGGTCTGAATGAAGTGCTGCGCACTTTGGCGTCGTAGTACCCTTTCATTCTTGACTTGGCTTTCTCTTCGCGTATAGTTGCGCGTTCACGTCGCTCTTCCAATAGATCTAAATCTATACGCCGCTCATCATCATTGGTAGCAGTGTTAACTTCCGCAGTACGGATAGTTGGCATTCCAATTTCAGCTGGTATGACAGCTTCTGTTCCATAGACCAAAGAGAAGGGAGTGTCTCCGTTGCTAACCTTGATAGTTGTTCGGTGCGCCCAGAGAACATGTGATAGTTCTTCTACCCATCTTCCTTTATGTCTGTCTAGGCGCCTTTAATTCCTTCACCCAGGCTTCTATTCGCGCGTTCAACCAGACCATTTGTTTGTAGGTGAGTTACTGACGCGAAGTGTTGCGTGATGTTCAGCTGTTCGCACCAATCTTTGAACGGATTGTCACGGAATTGTTTTCCGTTATCTGATATGATTTCACCAGGTAACCCAAAGCGACATACTATGTTATCCCATACGAATCGCTTGACTTGGTTGCCCGTGATTGTTACCACTGCTTTCGCTTCAATCCACTTGGTGAAGTAATCTATTGCCACGATGAGGAATTTCAATCCACCCGTGGCAACAGGGAAGGGTCAAGCAATGTCTATTCCCCATTTGTAGAATGGCCATGGTGACGTTATCGGTGTTAATTCATGCTGTGGACGGCGCGAGATAGGTCTGTGGACTTGGCAATCGCTACATTTGCGTATCAAGTCTCGTGCATCTCGGTGCATAGTGGGCCAGTAGTATCCTGACCTTAGTGCTCGCGCCACAACAGACCATAGTCCGGAGTGCATACTGCATGAACCAGCGTGGATTTCTCGGAGTACATAATCTGCCTGAAGGGGTCCCACGCACCTAAGCCATGGTTGTAAGAATAAGCGCCTGTATAAGACGCCATCTCTAAGCTCGAATCGCTGCGCTGTGCGCCGTATCCGTCGGGCTTCTTTCTGTTCTTGGGGTAATATACCCTTGCTGATGAAGTCCACAATAGGGGTCATCCATGTAGGACCTTCTTCTTCTATTACTGTGGATACTTTCATCTCGAAGATTGACTTGTCTTTCAGGATTTCTATCAATACTTTTTTTGACAGATGTGCGAAACTTGTAGATGCAATTTTGCTCAATGCGTCTGCTTTCTTGTTCTCCCCTCTAGGGACTTGAGTTATTGTGAATCTGTCAAATCCTTGGATTAAGGATTTTGTTTTTTCAAGGTATTGGATCATGTTTTCCTCCTTAGCCTCGTATTCTCCGGACACCTGATTGGCTACTAACCGGGAATCTACGTTTGCTTCTAGGTTGCGTACACCCATTCGCATTGCGATACGTAGTCCAGCAATTAAAGCTTCGTATTCTGCCTCGTTGTTCGTGGCAGTGAATTCAAAACGCAAGGCATATGTGAATTCCATTCCCTCTGGATTGGTGAGAATGAGGCCTGCGCCTGAGCCATCAACGCATGATGATCCGTCCGTAAATAGGATCCATGGTTCTTGCAATTCCACATTGGGTGGTTGTGTTACCTCCTCGCTGTCTGGTTTTTCAATAATGAAGTCCGCGAGTATTTGCCCTTTGACCGCGGTGCGTGGTCTATAGGAGATGTTATGTTCTCCTAGCAGTACACTCCACTTCTGTAATCACCCTGATGCGTCGGGTTTGGAGATGACTTGCTTGATGGGTTGGTCTGTGATCACCACTATAGGGTGCGCCTGAATGTATCTACGCAGTCTCTTGGCTGCGAATACTAGCGCTAGTACTAGCTTTTCCATCGGGCTATAGTTGATCTCCGTCTTCTTGAGCACCTTGCTGACGAAGTACACAGGTGTTTGTACTGAGTTTCTATCCGTCAATAGCACTGCACTTACTGCCTATGAGTCGCGGATAAGTACATTATTAACTCCTCCCCTGGTCGGGGTGCGACTAGCTTGGGAAGCGCTGCTATTGTCTGTTTGAGCTGCTGAAACGCTTCCTCTGCTTCGGCAGTCCAGCGAAAGTCCCCCTTTTTTGTACACTTCTTGAGTGTTTTAAATAGTGGTAATGACTTGTCCGCTGATTTGGATAGAAATCTATTTATACTGGCCAATTTTCCATTCAAGGATTGGACTTCCTTCAGCGTGCGTGGCGAGGGGAGTTGTATGACTGCTTCAGTCTTTTCGGGGCATGGGTTGATGCCATCTGGCTCTATTAGGTATCCTAAGAACATGCCTTCTATAGCGCCGAAAGTGCACTTCTTAGGATTTAGCTTCATGTTGATTTTTCGTAGTGTTTTAAATGTTTCTTCAATGTCACGCACTACTTCATCTTCAGTATGCCTTTTTATGACTAAGTCGTCAACATAAACCTCCAGGTTGCGGCCTACTTGCTTTTCGAATGCATTATCTACCAGGCGCTGGTAGGTGGCTCCCGCGTTCTTTAGTCCAAAGGGCATCTTTGTGTAGCAATAGACGCCTTGGCTCGTATGGAAGGCTATTTTCTCCTCATCTTCCTTGGCCATTTGGATTTGGTGGTACCCTTTGTATGCATCCAAGAAGCATTTAAAAGGGTATCCACATAAGGATTCCACCTTCCAGTCTATTTCTGGCAGTGGGTAGCAGTCCTGTGGGCATGCTTTGTTGAGGTCCGTGAAGTCTACACACATTCGCCAGCTGCCATCGCTCTTTTTTACCATGACTGGGTTAGATAGCCAATCATGGTAGTAGACTTCTCGCATGATACCTGCGTCCACAAGTTTGTGTACTTCCTCTAGGATGGCTTTCACGCGCTCTGGGGCCTGGCCACGCTTCTTTTGCCTTATTGGTGGATATCCTTGTCGGATTTGCAGTTTTTGCTCTGAAATTGACCTAGGTACACCAGTCATGTGTTTTGGCTCCCATGCGAAAACGTCTAGGTTTTTCTGCAGAAGTGCGCATACAGCAGCTTTCCCTTTGTCGGACAGCGAGCCCCCCAACGACACCTGTTGTTCAGGGTAGTCAGGGTGAATTGCCACCTTCAGGTTTGGTGTCTTGGGCGCGCTATGTTCTTGAGTATTTGCAGTTTCGTATGTGACTGTGTTGCATTCCTCGGGAGGCACAGCGTTATTGTAAAGGGTTACTACACCGCCTTCGACTGGAAACTTCAGCATCCCATGTGCTGTGGATGGTACTGCGCGCAGAGCTGAGATTCCTGATCTTCCAATTATGCCATTGTATGGTGATGGAGATCTGATTACCATGAAATTCATCCACGCCTTGGTAGAATGCTCTTTGTTGCCAACTACTACGAGCATGCGTAGTTGTCCTATCGGCCATATCTTCTCCCCTGTGAAACCTGTTAGGGATGTCGCGGCCGGGATTAGCTGGCTTTGTATCTCTGGTCTTAACCGCTTGAAACAATGCTCATACATTATTTCTGCGTATGCTCCCCCATCCACATACATACGATGGATATCGTGACCCCCCGCATGTATTTCGATGGTGAGTGGTTCTGCTACTGCGTTGTCCGCAGTCAACTTAGGGAAGGAAATTTCGTCACTAGAAGAGAACCTTTGGCTGACCTTTTGCTTGACCTTGCGTTGCCATGACTGTATCATGTAGATGGTGTCCGCTTTGTCTTTAGGTGCCTCTTTTTTATCTCCGGTTCTGTGCTTGTCCTTTCCTTCTTTGATATTTTTGACCAAGTGGTCCAGCCTGCCTTCTTTAACTAGTTTGTCAATTAATTGGCGTAGCTGGACACAATCGTTTGTTGCGTGGCCCTTCTGTCCGTGGTAGTCGCAGTACCCTGTTCCTATGCGCTTCCCTTCTGGTGTGCGCATCGGCGGGGGTTTAGGAAAATTCGCTCCTTCCGTTGCGAATATTTCTCGTGGAGTTTTTGTCAGTGGGGTATACTTGTCGTTTCCCCGTGTACCTCCCTCCTTGCGATAGCTTTTATTAGGATTACCGCCTTGGTCGTTGGATTGTCTCCTTGACTGTTCTTGCGGTCTATAGTTCGTGTATCCTTTTCTGCTATCAGCGACTGCAGCTTCCCCTTGGATGAAGGACCTCGTGCGCTTCATCAGTTCATCAAAAGTTTGGGGGACCTTATCATTTAACTTCTTGATGAGGTCTTGGTTGTTAATCCCATTCATGAATCCTGAAATTTTCAGTATTTCAGGGCATGATTTGATGTTGATGCACTCATCTTTGAAGCGCTCCATGTAGGCGCTTGTGGACTCGCCTTGACGCTGTTTTACTCTGGCCAATTCAACTGGTTCCTTAGCGCACTTCTTTCTTTGAGTAAAGTTCAAGCGGAATGCTTTCCTTAACTCTTCAAACCCGTCTATGCTTCTCCGTGGAAGCTTGCTAAACCAGTTTCGCGCATTCCCTACTAACGTGGAGTTAAACATATGGCACCACACAGGTTGCGGCCAATTTTCGATAGTAGCAGCTGTTTCAAAAATTTTGAGGTGATCATCAGGATCACCTGTTCCATCATATGTTTTCACATTGGAAGGCATGCGCCTCCTCTTATGGTCAGAATAGTTGCTTATGCGCTTTGTGAATGCGTCGACTGTTTGGCGATGCCAAGGAAGGGATATATCATCGTCCTCTTCTTTGCGACGTCTCCCTCTGGACTTCCAGTGTCCTGTTTCGCTATCCTCGTTGTCCGAGGAGCTGTCTGAGGAAGAGTCGTTTCTTCTGCGGCGCTTGCGCCGTTTTTCCTCGAAGTCCGAGTCTGAGAGGCTTTCGTTTGGGGAGATTCGCCTGCCCAATCTGTCGTGGACTCTTCTGTTTCCAGATCTAGAAGAACCCTCGCTTGGTGAGCGTCGCCATCCCAATCTTTCTTGGACCTTGCGGCTCCCTAGCCTAGTGTGGGCACTAGTACGTCTCTCACTGTCCTCGTGTTCCTCCGAGTACTGTGAGTTGGATGGCGTGCCCAGCCTAGCGCGGACATCGGTACGCCTTCCAGTGTTGTCGCACTCTTCATAGCGTGATGGGGAGGTTCCATTAAAGTCTAGTCGACTTCTTAACCTTCTTCTGGCCTCCTCTTGCAGGAGTGTATTCAACGTTTCAAAATTTTGTGACACGAAATTTTTTAACGTTGCTTCTTGAGTATTTTCCTCCAGGGCAGTGATGTCATCTTCTAGATTAAGCCTCCTCTCGCGATCAGGCGCTTTGGCGGCGCTGTGTTGTCCACAGCAGACGCCGTTTGATGAGGAGTAGTAAAGAGAGTGCGCTGGAGATCCTCGTTGTTTAGGACCACCGTAGTGGTCTGAGTAGTTGCAGCGGGTAACTCCACAGTTGGGAGAATCGGGGTTGTTTCTAGTCCCTGATGACTAGGCGCACTGGTTGTCCCAACGGTTTCCCTAGAAGGTACATCAGGGTAGTTCCTCCTTAGAGGGTAGTTACGCGTCTTGTCCAGTTGCGGAGTCCGCTGGCTTGAATTTTTGTTTTTCGTCATTCTAGTCCTTAGTGTTGGGTCCCACGGATGGCGCCACTTGTTGATACAATAGTTGGGCGTTCCTTGTTTGGGTTCCTATTCTCGTATCAATTGGATGATATTGCTTGGGGACCTGCACACTAAGAAAAGCAACAGACACTGTTAGGCTTATCGAGGGATTGTCTCCCCCGATTATCCTCCGGCGTGAGAGTAAGTAATCAAATTTAGGGTTGTGAAGAGTTTAGGGTTTGTAAGTTGTACCTTTGTGAGAGCTACGACGCCCTCTATATATAGACACGAAATCCTTATTGGTTTCGTGTTCCTCAAACCTTGGTGTATCCCGCGTATCGCGGGTATTTGATATACATCCTATAATTAGGAGATATCTTTATCACATCCATAAATAATCATTGGGCTTGGGCCTCGTGGGCCAAAACCGTATAACTGGTAGCCCAGTTATTGTTAAACTGGCCCACGCGTAGTGGGCTTACGTATTAGTAATGTTTACTAATCGGGTTCATGACCCGGGTGTAGACTATACGTCATCAAAATCTGCCTTGAGACCCAAACATTACCTAGCAAAAAGTTCAAGAATAGCGATCGATGCGTTCATTCGTTTTGAACCGATTGTATGATCACATATATCCAAGTGAAGATTGAAGATAATGTATCAAACATCAAATGCCCTCACAAGTCATGCAAATACTCTCTTGAACCCTTATCGTGTCATCCCAAAATTGAACAAAAACTATTTAACAAGTGGTGCATGTGATACATGATGACGTATAGTCTATATTCGGGTCACGAGCCCGAATATTAGACGTCACTAACACTTAAGCCCACTACGTGTGGGCTATTATGATAACAGTTTGGGCTCACGAAGGCCCAAACCCAAAGTTATTTATGGATTTGATACGTGATATATCTTATTAAGGAGATATATATCAAACATCCGGTATCGGCGGACACGCCGAAGAGTGAGGAACACAAAACTGATAAGGTTTCGTGTGTATATATATAGGGCATCATAGATCTCGTAAAAGGTACGATTTACAGCCCTAACTCTTCAACATAACCCTAAAACCGATTACTTACTCTCACGCTAGAGGATAATCGTGGGAAACAATCTCACGATAAGCCTAACGGTGTTTGTTTGCTTTCTTAGTGCGCAGGTCTCAAGCATTAAGATCTAATTGGTACGAGAACAAGAACCCAAACAAGGAACGCCCAACTTTTGTATCAACAAGTGGCGCCATCCGTGGGACCCTACACTAAGAACTAGAATGACGAAACACAAAAACGCAAACCAGCAGACTCCGCAGTTGGATAAGACACGTGGTGACCCCCAGAGGAGGAACTATCAAGATCCGACCCCTAGGCAGACCTTTGGAACAACCAGTGCGCCTGGTCACCAAGAATCGGGCCCAACCCTAATTCTCCCAACGGTAGAGTTGCCCGCAGGGGCCACCCAGACCACCACGGTGGTTCCAAACACTGAAGAACTTCAGCGCACTCTCTTCAATACTCCCCATCAAACGGCACCCATTGTGGACAACACTATACCGCCAGGCGCGCCTAACCAGGATAGGGGACCTAATGTGGAAGAAAATATCGTTGCGCTGGAGGAAGAAACACATTAGTTAACGCTAAATAATTTTGTATCCCAAAATTACGAAACGTTAACTAACCTCCTGCAAGAGGAGGCGAGAAGAAGGTCAAGTCAGAGCTTACAAGCTCGGCTTAACTTTAATGAAACATCCCCACCGCGCCATCTAGAGCGTGAAAACAATGAGGGGCGTATCGATGTCCACGCTAGACTCGGTACAGCATCCAATTCACAATACTCGGAGGAATACGAAGACAATGAGAGGCGCACTAATGTCCACTCTAGGCTTGGTAATCGCAGAATCCGTGATAGACTTGGACGACAGCGCTCACCGCGCGAGAGCTCTTCTAGATCTGGAAGCAGAAGGGTTCATGATAGACTGGGAAGACGAGTTTCTCCAAGTGAAAGCCCCTCAAGCTCGGACTCTGAGGAAAAACGGCGCAAGCGCTGCAAAAGGAACGATTCTTCCTCAAGTAGCTCCTCGGACAACGAGGATAAAGAGACAGGACACTGGAAGTCCAGAGGAAGACAACGCGAGGATGAAGACGAAGATATATCTCTTCCTTGGCGTCGCCAAAAGGTTGATGCATTCACACGGCGCATCAGCGATTATTCGGATCACAAGAAAAGGCGCATGCCCACCAATGTTAAGACATATGATGGAACGGGTGATCCTGATGACCACCTAAAAATTTTCGAATCCGCTGCTACTATCGAAAATTGGCCACAACCTGTGTGGTGCCATATGTTTAACTCCACATTAGTGGGGAATGCGTGTACTTAGTTTAGCAAGCTTCCACGAAGAAGCATAGACGGGTTTGAAGAGTTGCGAAAAGCATTCCGCTTGAATTTCACTCAGAGGAAAAAGTGCGCTAAGAACTCGGTGGAATTGGCCAGAGTGAAACAGCGCCAAGGGGAATCAACGAGTGCTTACATGGAGCGCTTTAAGGATGAATGTATGTAACACCCCCAAATTTGTGATTTAGCAGCGGAAAAGTAATTTGGGTGTTACGGGGAGGATCGAAGTCATTTTCACATAAAACAGCTTAAAAGAGGCGTTTTGAAAGTTATTTGTCATTCAAATAATACTTTTGATAAATGATGAAACATTTGTTTTAAAAATCTCTTTAAAAGATATAAAGGCTTTTAAGAATGACATATTTGATTTTTACACCATTTT